>BCLG01000519.1:98296-114959 GCA_001602295.1 Zoysia matrella
TGTATGACAGTCTTGAATTCTTCAAATTCTTTTGCTTCATTTGATGCTCATAAGGTACGTAGGCTTACTGAATTTTATCCGAATGATTTTTTAAGCTTAGATTTGATAATATTTGAAATGCAACTTGATAACTATATTGATAATATGAGAAGGCAAGATAGCTTTCAAAGCATAAATAATCTTATTGAGCTCTCAGTTAAACTTATGGCAACAAATAGACAAAATATTTATGATTTGATATATTTGTTTTTTAAATTAATGTTGATTCTATCTGTGGCGAGAGCAAGTGTTGAAAGAGCCTTTTCAAGTATAAAGTTTGTCAAAAATAGATTGAGAAATAAGATGAGTGACAGTTTTTTAGATGATTGTATGTTTACTTTTATTAAGTGAAATATTTTCTTAAATGTGAACGAACAAGATATTATCAATTTTTTATGGCTATTAAAAAGTGTATGCCGACAAAAATAAAAAGTAGTTTGTTATCTCTTTTTTATGTAAGGTAATTATTTTTTATTTGAATTTATGTTACAAATTTATGTTGTAAGATATTTTATTTGTTTTGAACATCTGTTATAAAAGTTGATATTTTAATTTTGTTGTGCGGACAAAAAAAAAATCGTCGTGCAAGAATTTCGGCTACGACATGGTCTCCCTGGCTGAGCAGAGACGGGACGAGAGGGAGCACGACGGCTCGCTGGCCGTGGCGCTGGATGTCCTGACTCCTGAAGCGCATCCACCAACGGTTCTTTGAGTCTTTCCTTGACGGCCGCTGCCCGGACGTCAGGGAGGCGATCAGGGAGGTCCGGCGCGAGGTGCTGCGCGGGTGCACGGTGGCGTTCAGCCGGGTGATCCCCCTCGAAGTCCGCGCCGAGGACCACCGCATGTGGAGGCTGGCCGAGCAGCTCGGCGCCGTCTGTGCCGCCGATGTCGACGCGACAGTCACCCATGTTGTCGCGCAGGACGCTGGGACGGAGAAGGCACGGTGGGCGCGGGTGAACAACAAGTTTCTGGTCAATCCGAACTGGATCAAGGCGGCAAGTTTTCGGTGAAACTGAGCCATGTCGTCTATAGCTTCCCGGCGGTCTTGCGAGAGTTGCATGCTTCAGGTCATTGACACTGCCTGCTAAACCGTGACCGTCGAGAACGGAGAAGCGAGAACTATGTGGTGCCTTCATCGATCCGTTCCGGCCAGATTTTCTGGAGAAATCTCGGCTCAGTTCGTTCGTGTGATCAGTTGTTTATTGAGACTGCCTGGCTTGCTGTTGTTGTTGTGGTGGTGGTGTGGATTAACTCAGACATGTTTTGTATTATTTAAAGCATGAATAAATTTTATAAAACTATAACTAGTTTATCAAAACTATTACAAAACTACAGATTTAAAAAATTATTTTATAAAACTACAAATTTAGTTCATCCATATATCATAAAAGATCTCGTTCGTTTCTGCTTGCTTTGGCTTTTTCTGCTGCGCTGGACAGCCGCAGCCATTCAGCAGCAAAGCAGACGCGTTATTTACCCATTGTTTTATCGGCTGTAGCTTCTATTTTACCTGTTGTAGCTGGACAGTTCAGCCCAGCCGCATCTAAAAGAAGTTGAAGCGAATACACCTTATATATTTAAGGAATTGTATCATAAAATTACATGTTTTGTGTGTATTGTATCACAAAACTACAGATTTCAAATTTAAAGAGTCATATAATTTATAGTTTTGTGATATATCACTCACAAGTATATAATTTTGTGATACATTTTCTAAAACCTATAGTTTTGTGATGCATAGATGCATTAATTTTGTAGTTTTATAAAACTATGTGTTAAAATTGTAGTTTTAATTGTGATAGTTTTAACAAATTAATTGTAGTTTTGTGAAATTTACTTTTAGGACTTGTTTGGCTTCCTGAAATTGAGTTGAATTCAATAAAATTTTAGAGTCCAACTTGTTTGGCAGCTCATGGAAATGAAATGTCAATTTCAGCTAATTCCACTGGCAGAATTGGACTCTTATTTCGCTTTCCGAGCTCAAACCTCTGAAATGCTTGGAATCGGTGCTCTTCCTCACTCCGCCATCCCCGCACGACTCCGCAACAGCGCCGCCGATCCACGCGACTCCGCCGTCCCCGCACGCTACACAACAGCATGAGCCACCGCCACCACTGCCGAGGAAGAGAGCCCGTCATCCCCAACTCACGCCGTCCCCACAGCTGCCGAGGAAGACGCCGCAGAGGAAACAACTACGGAGGGAGACGCGGCGGCAACAACGCGGATGAAGCTGCCATGGAGGAAGCCTCCTCCTCGTCCTCATTCCACCGGGCATCGGGTGACCTTGTCCACCTGGCCGTTGCTCCCACTCGCAAAGAGCGTCCGTGGTTCCACGGTCCAAGGTTCAGCGGAGGGGTCCCAGAAGCAGAGGGGAGCCAGAAACTTCAAGTATGCCGAGCCGTGCTCAGCGCCCTGCTCCCCCTCCTCGCCACTCTGCTATCGGCCTCCTTTTTCCACATGACCAAATCGCGTTAGGTACTTGAACACTCCGTGCTGTCTTCAGTCGCCGATATTCTAGATTTGTACTAACAATCCATTCTTCGCTGGTTTCCGAGATGCAAACTTTTACTTTGTTTTACTCAAACAACATTTTGATTTTAATTCCAAGAATTCAATTCAGGATGCAGCCAAACAAAAATAATGAAAATGAATCAATTTCTAACCAATTCAATTCTAAGCAAATTAATTCTTGGAATCTAATTCATTGAAATCAATTCATTTCCGGGCAAGGCCGCTTCTAACTTTTACTTCGTGGAGATTTCTCAGTGTCGCTCCGGCGACTTCCCCGCTGCCGAGTCCACGAGCCCGTCGTCTTGGAAGCTTGGCAGTTGGCAGTGACAGGCAGTGCCGCAAGGAGCCGCAGTTGCACCTGCGCGCCAAGCTAGTGTACACAGGCGGTGATAGAAGTTTTGCCTTTGTTGAGTCCCTGGTAAACAGTGACAACGAGCATCTGCTCCGTGATGACCGGAGGATTGCCGTCGACGTGCAGTGCCCGCCTCGTGCTCCACATTACAACGTTTGGTATGGAGGGGGAGCTCCCGTCCAGATTCGCATCGTCTGCCTTGCTCCTTCTTAGGGTAAACTTTACCGTGCATCTACTTCACTCATCAAGAAACGAACGGTGTATAAAAGAGAACACATGAACCTTCTACTAAAACCATTTGCATGACAGTAAAACGTCTTTGGTAACTGACAGCATGCAAATGACACTAGTAGAAGGTCCTTACATTCTCTTCTGGACACTGTTCGTTTATTATGAATGGAGGATATTAGGTATGGCAAAGTTTACCATAAAAAAGAGTAAGATAGATGATCCAAATCCTTCCAGTCCACCCTGCAAGAAGCTAGGTTAACAAAACCTCGAAAACTGGTCCGATCCAGTTTCATTAAACGACCGGTTTTTATTTTAAAAATTTTAAAAATTTGAAAAGTTGAAAATTTTTAAAATTTCAAAAACCAGTAAAACCGATCGATAAACCGGTAAAACGGACGTGTAAACCAGTGAATTTTCAACCTTTGAAACTTGAAAACCGATAAAACTAGAAAAAGCTGATCGATAAACGGGTAAAACCAACCGGTTTTTTTATTAAATTTCGCTCAAATTTTGATTTTTCGATTTGAAACAGTTTTTGATCGGTTTTCACAGTTTTCGCGGTTTTCGTTAAATCGATCCGGTTGGTCGGTTTTACTGATTCAAAGGATAACCAAAACCTTGCAAAGAGCTCGATCTTGTAGGGTGTCTGAGCATTGTCGTTATTTTTTTCTATCCTGCAGGGTTTACAATATCAGAAACCGTTTGGTTTATAGTTTGGTCAGAAACCAAGTCATTTAAACTGGTTGTTTTTCTTTTTTCTATAGTACATAGTATCAATTTTTAGTAAAAAAATTAGTTTCAAAACCGAGCTGAACTATTTTTACTAATTTTCAAGCAGTATGAGATTCACTTCAACAGCCTTCGGGTATACGCAAATTTGGTTTTGGCCAGTCCTGTTAAAAGATCAGCGAGTTTGAACTTGCAGGCAATGGAGTAATTTGATTCTTAGCCACACATTTGGTGTGGACGTTGATCGGAGCCGTTGATATGTGATAGCAGTAGCGCCGCATCGGCCACCCCCATAACCACACCCACACGGCCACATCCACACCTACCCGCCCACCTTTCTCGAGCGTCTCGTCCAATTCCCCCAATCTGACGAAACCCTAGAACCCATCATCGATCGATTCGATCTGGAGTTCGCCATGGCAATGATGGAACCGGCGGCAGCCGTGATTCCCAAGCCCGACGGCGGCGAGGAGTCGGTGGAGATCCGGGAGGTGTGGGCGGACAACCTGGAAGAAGAGTTCGCGCTGATCCGTGACATCGTCGACGAATACCCTTTCGTGGCGATGGACACGGAGTTCCCGGGCATCGTCTGCCGCCCCGTCGGCGCCTTCCGCTCCCCCGCAGACTTCAACTACGCCACCCTCAAAACCAACGTCGAATTGCTCCACCTCATACAGCTAGGCCTCACCTTCTCCAATTCGCGCGGCGTGCTGCCAGCCCTCGGCTCCGGTGGTCGGCGCTGTGTATGGCAGTTCAACTTCCGCGAGTTCGACGACGCGCGCGACATGTTCGCGTCCGACTCAATCGACCTGCTCCGCCACAGCGGCATCGACTTTCGCCGTAACGTCGAGCGCGGTGTCGACGCGCGCCAGTTCGCCGAGCTTCTCATCTCCTCCGGCGTCGTGCTCAACGACTGCGTATACTGGGTGACGTTCCACGCCGGATACGACTTTGGGTACCTGCTCAAGATCCTCACCTGCAGCAGCCTCCCGGACACGCAAGCAGGCTTCTTCAAGCTGTTGAAGATATATTTTCCGACCGTGTATGACATCAAGCACCTCATGAAGTTCTGCAACAGCCTGCACGGTGGGTTGAATAAGCTCGCCGAGCTACTCGATGTGGAGCGGGTAGGGGTGTCCCACCAGGCTGGGTCGGATAGCCTGGTCACATCCTGCGCGTTCTGGAAGCTTAGAGATTCCTTCTTCGCTGGCTCAACAGAGAAATATGCAGGCGTATTATATGGGCTTAATGCTGAGAATGGTGTTAGTGCACACTGATGGATGGTACTCTCTAAATTTTATCTTTGTGAATGGGTTTATTTAGGACAGAGGTGTCAAATGTGCAGCAGGGCACAACGATGGCCAAATCTGTAGGTTACTCAATTCCACTTTGTTAGGATGTAATGTCAACGTAGTTCTCTTCAGTCGTTCCTTTTGAACGTCATTTATATATCTGCTTTCATCTTTTACTCCTTTTTATTTTTCTTCAAGAATTATAAAGCAATGGTCAGTTAAGTAGGACAACATATATGAGGTCTCCTTTTATATCTAAGCACTTAGATATAAAGTTGACGACACATGAAAAAGGAAATGCTGCACTTATTCACATAATTTATACTGGAGGATGGCTTATAATGGCCTGAAACAGAGTAATAATACTGTGTTTATGGACAATAACACTTCATTGTCCAGGAGCTATCCTTAATTTAAAGTCAGTGCATGACACCGTTTCATCTTACAGCTAAATGCTCACACTCACTGTCGACACCGTTTCATCTTACAGCTAAATGCTCACACTCACTGTTACGTAGACGACGTAGTAATGTTAATGTAAAGGTTCACCCACAGAGTATCACTTCACTTCATCATCCATGATCTTATATGCTGGATATAGTACTTGGAGGTACCCCTGGACCCTGTTAGCAGCCTGGAATTCTACTGCATTTGGATGTAATTTGAATGTAATTCTCTTCAGTTGTTCCTTTTGAATAGTTATGTCTATTTGTGCTTTGGAATTTTGCTCTCCATTCTCCTTTAGTCCAAGATAGATAATATATGGACTAATTAAGTAGGACAGATCACCTGATATGAGGTTGTATTTAAGCACCCAAAGATATGAACTGCACCCAAAATAAAGAAATTTGTGATTCTATACTTCTGGAGAGTAACATTTCATGATTCATAGTTCATCCTTAACTTACATTTTAAAGCCTTTCACTGTCCACAAATAGGATTCTGAATGCAATCTTAATTTGGGTATCCCTGATTGTAGTTTGGGAAGCCAATGTGGAAAGATGAAAACAATATTTTTATTTTGTTGGTTAGGATCTTTAATATTCATGAATTTTCTATCTTCTACATTCTGCCTGGTGCTGCCAATCTGTTTCCTATGGAAGTATTTTTCAATTTACCCTTGCAATTAAACAGTTAAAGATGTTTTTTTTAATTTTTTGTTAGAGTTTGAAAACTTTGAGGAATTTATTTCTGTTATGTTTTGTTTTCTTTCTGTTCTTCTGTAGAGTCTAGCACTTTCATCTTTATCACTTTTTTTCCATGATGCACTTTGGATCGTTATCTGTCTGGAGGTGCTGATGCTCATGCAACTTGGATGGTGTCTAGTTCTCCAAATTATTATACAGTAGTACAAGACGTGGGCATTACATTCAAATAATTTTCTTTTTAAGGCGCGAAATAGTTAGAAAAAAAGTTTTGACCACCAGTTACATGTTTAATATTTTGCTGACGGATTGAGTCAGGATAATATCATTGCTTGATGTGTCCTCGTACTCTATTTTCTTTGCTGCTAAGAAATTGATCGCTCTGGTACGAACAGTCTCCCTTGGTTAGATTGATGATAGAGACGAAATCTCTGCATCGTTGCATCTGGTTCTGGTTCATTTGCCTCTTTACTTTTGCGCCTGTGTTTATAGTTACTGATTTGAGTAAATGCTCTCCTTTGTAGAAAATAGGGTCAGTTTGAATCAGTCTGCACCAAGCTCGAAGTTGGTAGTAGTTGTCAAGATTTAGAACATTTTAATTTAGCTTAATCTTGGCTTGTTACTTACTGTTCGTTTGATTTGAGCAAACCTCGAGCATTTCTCGTTCAAAAGAAGTATGCAGCATTAAATTCGTGTTGCAGATTGTGAGAAAATTGTCAGCTTGGCATTTCTTGTATCAAGGCCATGAATCATGTGGTGTTTGGTAATGGCATTTGCTCGGAATTGAGCAGGGGCAGTAATGTTTCGAGTTTACGCGGAATTTCTCGAATAAGGGAGTGCTGTATGGTGAGTTGGTGACTTGTGACAATTCAGAGAAAGTGTAACAAAGCGGTGCAGCCGCGCCCAGCATCGGTGGTCCTTCACAACCCGCGCTGTCGGGAATCGGCAGGCAGCCGCGGCTTCGGCGCTACCAGACCATCCCCACAAGGCCCCAGCCCCAGCCGCCGCCGTGTCCCGCGCCGACCGCTGCCGCGCCGGCCAGAACAAGATCACTGCTCGTGCGATCGGCTTCTCCACCTCAGAAGAACAGAAGATGAACCAGGCAACGCAACTTCACATCACAGCTTCAAATCAAAGCCCGCGTCTTATCATACTCCACGCCACGCAAGGCGCAGTATCCGTGAGGACGGTCAGGTTACACAACTCCCAGGTATCTTAATGCTACGTACGTACAATCCTAGCCACTACTAATTACTTAGGATTAGGCATACAGAGGCAACATGAGGTTAGCCCAGGAAAGATCAACGCTAGCTACACATGATACAGTGTCAGAAGACGCACACAGGCGCAGAGAGGTGCAGGTATGTGCAACTGCAAGGCGCCTTTCAGATGCAGGCACCGAGGGACTGGAAATCGCACCCAAGATCATCGCCAAAGGAAGCATCATCCCTCTCCTGCACGTCGGTTAACAGCACTGTTAGATGAAAGCGCCGTGGTACGTTTATACTTGTTCACAGTGAGGTTATGCTAAACCGAAATGGCTGAAAGTCATGATGAATGCTACAGAAAGGTAATTGGAGGAAAGTAGAAAAATTCCTTACCACTTTGATTATAGAGTTGAGGAGACCATCGAAACTGCAGCCGCTAGAGCTAAACTCACTCAGGAGTTTTGGAATGCTGAAGTCCGATGTGTTCTTTGGTGTCGGTGTATCTCCTGAAACGAACATGCCAGTCTTCGTCTGTGGAGCCGCTGTTGAAGCACCTGAACGTGTCTGTCCGATCATTCTTATACCAAGGCTATCAGTATTCAGTCTTCGGCTCACAGGATGATGAGCTCCAATAGTACTCACCGGTTGAGAACTTGGCAAAGAGCTCCATACTTGCTTTGAATCCAGAAGATTGTCTGCACCCATGTTCTGTCTCAAACTGCTTAAATTTCCAAAATTTAGGTATTTTGAGGTTTTCTCACCATCCGAAGGCAAAAGTATTGCCCTACAGAAAGAGCTAGCCCCCACTTTGTTATCTCTTGCTACACTCAGGTCATTTGTGGAACAAATAAGTGTGCCTCTACATGATTCAGCATCCAACTTGCCTACATTATTGCTGAATGACCCAGCCATTGCCAATCCACTGGCAGACATAGAAGATATGGGAAGACAACTCTGCTGGGATACACGAGAATCCATCAGACTGGATGAAACTCCAATGCTGCCCCTACTGTGTTCCGAAATTCCAGAGGTTTTGATCAATGGCTGGATAACAACTTTGGCTTGCCTGCAGTCAGCAAGCTCTTGCCGCAGCAAAGTTGTGTTCATGACACTTGGGAGTGTGCCAGGTACACCATTAGCCAGGCCACTTCCAGAAAGCATAGCGGACAGATCATCAGTTTCTTCAGTTGTCCACTTTTGTGGCAGCTGGATGTGCCCAACTGAAGTTGTCAAACTGTGTTCCAAATTTCCTTGTTGGTTACCTGGTAAGCTCAGGTGATATTTATTTGAGTCACGAATGGAATGATTTATTGTGGAATTGTCATCTGCAACCTGAATAGACCTGGAAGCAGCCATCCCTTGAATTCCAAATGATGTTGCGTTACTTGTATTTAACCTCTGGGGTCTAAAAGATGAAACAGCCACTGAAGAGGTATATGTTTGATAACCTTGGAGTCCTTCAAATGCACCCATGCGCATAAAGGAGTCCCTGCCTCTCAATGCAGCAACAATGCTAGCTTGTTGTGATGCCATAGCACTTAAACGTTTAAGATATAGTCTGTACTTCTGCATGGTACACAAAGCCAATGATTAAGATATGTGTACTTAAGAAGGGATTCCAATTTGTTTATCTATTTGAGATCTAGGTTAATTTTGGGTCCAGCATTGCTTACAAAGCCCTCTTCAGTTGTTTCACCAGATATGATCATAGGGGCTAAGGCTAACTTATACAGTTCACTGAATAGAGCATAACGCGCCGCTGCGGGGGGGGGGGGGTGATGCTAAAAGAATTTGTACAGGACAGTCTAACGAGAGAGAGTACAATTGGGCAGTCTGTTCTCAGTACTCACAGTAAAAAAATTATTGCTATGTATTTACATTTTGCATGATCCTTTAGTGTAAAAAAATCTAAAGCATTTGAAGGACATTACGACGATTGCTTATTGGCTCTTACACATGAACTTGCTATAGCATGGGCCGCATGGCAAAGGACACTCCTTCAGGAACAAGGATGGTAGGTTACCTGAACAATGGTTTCATTTAATACATTTTAAAGATGTCACAGTTTGTTTATTTATTGGTTTTCAACTGGTACATAGATTCTTCATATTTGTTTCTTTTAGGTCTGATGCTATGTACGGTAAAAATTAGGCCACGCATATTCTGAACACTAAAGCTTCTATTATTATCTTTTACTGCTGCACACAGGTATACAACCGCAGGCTCTTCGCATTACCATACGAGGAGCAAGTGCGTACCTGCAGGTGACTTGCAACATTTTCCCTGGTAAGTTTCTCAACATTCATGAGCTCAAGTATCCTTTTAGGCACAGCTTCTGCAACAGTGAAAAACAATCAGGTTGTATATTGCTATAATGAATAAACAGTGGGCAAGTAACTAAACAGTGAGGTGTGCTTACTGTCAATCCCAAGGTGGTTAACAGCAGCGACAAATTTTCTGTGCAGTTCAACTGACCAGACAACCCTTGGCTTCTTTGGAGCTGAAGGGTCATCGTTCTCTTGACCATTACTATCATCACCTCCATCATCGTCTTCTTCGCTATGATATTCCTTCCTCTTCTTGCATGGTCTCCCACTTTGGTCAGTTGATCCACAATTAACTTGATTGTGCACATGATAAAATTCTGTATTTTGTAGCTTATTGCACTCCTCATAGGTGTCAATGTTAGCACGGTCAAGGTTACTGAATTTCCTCCTAACAACATGCTGCCAGATGTTCCTAAGCTCTTCGATCCGAACAGGTTTTAAGAGATAGTCACAGGCACCATGAGTTATCCCCTTCATTACAGTTTTTGTCTCTCCATTCACTGATGACACTGCATGGAAAAGGAAAATAATTCATTAGCATTCACACTTAATTTTTGCTCTAGACCACTGATACTCTTTGTAAAATGAGAGAATGTCGTGAGAAAGAAGGGCAAGCATACAAATGCAAGAAAAAGATAGAACTCATGACTTACTAATGACAGGAAGGTCCATTTCAAGCCCCACAAGCTCAAGAAGTTTAAAGCCATCCATATCTGGCATATGCACATCACTGATAACAAGATCAAACATTTCCCTGTTTTCCCTTAGCATCTTCAACGCGATAACAGCCTGATTCGTTGTTGTCACTGAAAAAGCAAAACAAATTCCTCTCACAAGTAAGCACCTTTAAGAAGCAGACGAGGGTCTTGCACATATATTGCATGACCAGATCAGTTAATACACACTAAAGTACAAAACAATGCAGCATTTTGGTTACTGTGCAAGATAAAAGTGAAGTCATATACGTCCAAAATAATTAATTTAGATGCAGACAACTCTGTGGCTACAGAAAGAATCTTTATTATGTCAACAACATTTTTATCCATGGGTTATTCCTCTGGGACAAATACAATACAGCAATAGCATTTTTATTTTTATTATCAGCGGGTAGCCTGGATGCAGATAATTTGGCAAACACCTCGAAACAGAACTTTAAGCAATCCAAAACCAAAACTTTTATTACTAGGAAATACTGCAGGTTGTAAAACAAAATCAAGGGCCGTCAGCTGCACAATTTTTTACCATGGTACTGGCAGCGCCGCAGCAGGGTCTCGAGCACCTTAAGACAGACGGGGTCGTCATCGACGGCGAGGACCCGCATGCCGGCAGGGAACTGGCCCCTCACCCTCCCCACCGCGCTGCTCCTCTCCTCCTGCCTCATGCCACCCTCCAAAGAGCCCGCCGCCCCAACTTGACGGGACGATTGGAGCAAGAAGCAAAACAAAAGGTCAAGACCCAACCAGTTGAGCCAATTGCAAGAGGCTAGCAGCAGCACCCTACACGGAGCAAGATGTGCACAGGGGAGGAAGATGGCTTGATCATCAGGGCCTCCCAATCCCCAGCAAGGAAGAGGGTGGAGAGACGGCAAACAAAACCAACCAACTACTCACCCAACTGCTGAAAAGGGCGAAGTGGAGCCCGGGTGGAAAGAAGCAGCTGGTGGATTTGGACTACGGAGGCAAGAGAAGAAGCCAGTTGGGATGCGAATGCGATTGCGATGCGGGCAGTGGCGGAGCTTAAAAAAACTATTTTAGGTGTATAAAATTTTATTATAAAAATATAAATATAGTGAAAAATTAATCAAAATCACTCATTTTTTTATTTTTTCGGGTGCGCCGGCTCCAGTACCAAACCCACAGCAACCACGTCATTATTGAGGCACAAAGATGTGTGAAAGCGAACAAAAGTGGGAGCTGTGAGTTGCAGGAAGCTGGAAGGCCAAAAGAGATGGCAGGGAGCCAGGGAAAGCGGCGGAACAGAGATGGTGAGTGCAGCACGCTTGAATCGCACAGGCGAGCTCACAAGCGCGGCTCACGGGTCACGGGTCACGGCACCAAGAGCACAACAGAGGAGGCGAAAGGAGCGCGAAGAGGATTGGGAGGGGAAAGAACGTCTCCCTCGCGAGCATCCTCCCCGCAAAGGATGTATGCGGTCAAATGGTGGCAGCAACGCTAATCCCTCCGTCTCGATAGATATTTATTTTTAATTTTTATTGATTAGAGTACTACTTTAACAAATGATTACAATAATTTTAATTAATTTTTATAATATAAATAATATATAATATGAAAATATTTTTTGATTTATTTAAAAAATACAAATACTAAATTTTTAAATTTAATTGAGTCTATATAATCATCGGTCAAAATTATAGTCAATAAAATTTAAAAATAATTTTTTATTGAAACAGATGTAGTACAACGAAAACGGGCTGCTCATCTGCAAGTAACAAACCAGCAACGGATAATTTCAGGTGCATTAACTATGCCGATTGTTTTTTGTTAGGAAAACAAAAACAACCAAGAGGAGGAAGGTAACTAAAAGCCCATTGATGAAGCAGATAATGCTAGTATACCACATCACGCCTGGAGTACTACAGTACCTGGACCACGTAGTACTCAACTGTAGGCCGCTAAAATACACGCGCCACGGATGTTGCCGCTGCGGCAACAGCAACAGCAGCTAGCTGGACGGATCCGCGCCACGCAAATATTAAAAATATTTTTATAAAAATATACATATATTTTTTAATAAATATTTTTATAAAAAATAGAAGTGAAATTTATGTTTTAGAGACTGTTATTATCTAAAACGATTTTTTTTACCGAAGAGTACACTGTAGAGTGAACATCTCGGTCGGGGTTGGCACGATGGTTTGCAGCACGGCCTCGTGCCACTTTATTACTGCAGGAGTAAGTACTTCTACTGTAGTAAATCGCATGTTACTAGATGCGAGGGGCCTTGAACGATCATTTACGCGGTACGGTTTAGCGACCATTGGAGACGAATTGGTCGTCCTTGATCAATCACGTCGTAGCTTGCAGTAATGTGCGTCCGGCCCGGTCCGAGAGCAGAGATGGCAACGGTATATTCTCAGATTTTGTTTTTTTATACTTGTATCTATTTAAAAAAAATTTCTCGTATATACTCGTCAGGTTTTTTTTTCTATACTTATACTTATTTAATTATCAGGTGAAAGTTTTTTCTCGTACCTATATCACATGATATATGGATTTCACAAAGTCTCAATTATTCATTAAAAATACGACTACAATTATAATTAATATATTTATTGTATATATTTAATATAAATATTTAATTTATTAACACATAATAAGTTAAACTAGTACAAATTTAAATTAAATGTGACACATTAGATAAAAAATTAAAAATAACTTATAAAAGATAATATTTTATATATTTATATCTAATAAAAATATGTATTTTTTATATATCAGATATCAAAAACGAATAGAAGTTTCTCATACTCGTACTCTAACGAAGTTAAAACTCCTCGTGTTTCGGGTCTTGGGGCCCCGCTGCGGCGTTGCCATCAGAGTTTCCCGCTCGCGCGCGCCTTTGCTAGTCCCTCGGTGGCTGGGTGTGGGTCCGCGGCACACGGATCAGTATGACTACTAGCAGTAGTACTGTAATGTTGCTACAGTAATCCTGCGTACTACTTCCGGCACGTCGCATAGCACTGGCACATGCGCGCATGCTTGATCACGGACGTACCTGATGACACACTGCTGGTCTATAGCCGTCCGGTAGTACTACACGGCAGCATACGCATAATAATAGGAGTAGACCATTGAGGAAAACAACACGGAGATACTCCCTGTCTTAAAATATAATTATTTTTAGCTTTTGATCAAAGTTAATTTTATTTAATTTTAATTTTTAATAATAAAAATTTTATAAAATTTTATTGTATATAAATTATATTACTGGATTTATCATTAAATAAAACTTCTGTATTATATAACCTTTAATATTAATTTTTTAATATTATTAATTAAAGTTAAAGACATTGGATTTGATTAAATAAAAATACTTATATTTTGAGATGAAGTATATGCGAATCTCTTTGATTAAGTACTTTTAGGTGCCATTTGAATCTTTAGGATTTTTGAGAATTCAGATAAAAAATCCTCTTAGTATTCAAACAGGAGAGTTTTTGAAAGATTATAAAATTTTATAGAATCCCATGAATCTAATTATTATTTAATGTTTTATATAATAATACACATCAGTATAACTAAAATGATAAAATCTTGTGATCTAAATGGTTGAGTTTAAAATTCAAAAATTAGAATTCAAAAATTAAAAAAATTAGATAAAATCTCGTAATTCAAACAGTAAAAATTTTAAAATTCCAAAATCTCTAATTCCAAAATCCGGATTCAAACGGGTAAGGAATGAAAACAATGGATGGATGCAGCAGGTTTGGGGCACAGCCCTCTATTCTGGATTCGATGCATTTACACCTCCCGCGTGCCATGCAACTTCATTCATTCACGCCCTTTTCGTGGTTGCCGCTGTCACGACCAGAGGACAGGACACCCATTGCGTAAGGTAAATTCTTTATTAACAATTTAAAAAATTTATAGTTCTCATCTAACTCAAAATTTTGAATTTTTTTTATCGATCACTAATGTTAACTTTTTTATTCGTCACTTTTATACATTTTAAAATTTAAAAAAAAAAGATTTTTCTACTCGTCTTTCAACTTATCCTAAATTTTATCATTACACTAAAATGTTGTTTTGTTTTGAGGCATTTAAAATTTCACAAGAAAAAAATTTTACTTACAATTTGAAAATTCAAATTTTAAAATTTAATCTAAACATTTCTATTTTCTTCTAAGCTCATAAGCCATGATGTGAATTTTGTGAGATAAAATTGGTTTCTATAACATTAACGAGAAAATTTAGTAAAAATGATCGAACGTGAAATAAATTTTTTTCAAGCATCTAAATATATAAACATGATGAATAAAAAAATCAAAATTTTAAGTGACTAATAAGCTGTCAAAAGTTTCTTTTATGTAATTTACCATCGCTGTACGTGCGTACCGCTCCATTCATCGGCAGGAATAACCCGACCTTCGAGCTCCGGACGCACCGCGTTGCG
Source organism: Zoysia matrella (assembly GCA_001602295.1). Lineage (NCBI taxonomy): Eukaryota > Viridiplantae > Streptophyta > Magnoliopsida > Poales > Poaceae > Zoysia > Zoysia matrella. The sequence continues at coordinate 113,264 of BCLG01000519.1, forward strand.
CTTGCGCCAGCATGTGTGAAATCGTGTCGTGCCTCGTGCGTGTGTCGGTGTGTGCTTGTGTGTGTGGTGCGCTCCTGGTGTGGTACAGTGCGCGCCTGCATGCTTGTGCAGAGGTAGCCAGAAGAGAGGTCGCAGCGGGCCGGACCGGGAGAGGAGTGATTTCGGTTTCGAGGTGGCGTTGCCATTGAAACTGACATCTGCTCGGCCCAGCACCAGCCACTGCCCTGCTGCAGTGCTACGTGCTGCTCGATGCTCGCGTGCCCAGCCGGTCGTCGTCCGCATCCGGCAGGCGACGAGCAGACCTGACCACCTGCGTCAACATTGCCGGACTGATCATCATCAGTGAGACCGGACCAGGGCCTCGAGTGATTCTCTACGCGATCGAGCTTGTATCGGAATCCGGATCCACTCCACGGGCTGCCCCCACGGGGAGTTGGACCGATAATGTGGGTCAGTTTGCGACAGTCTCAAGGCCTGTTGAACTTCACATTATACTGCGAGAGAACTTTCGCTTTGGATCTTGAAATGGAACATTGTAATTGTGCAGACAATGACAGCGAACAAACGCACAAGGGCTGCTTCTGTCTCTCGAGCACGTCACGCGCGACTCCTCCCTCCCTCCCTGCCCTGTCGTTCTCGATCATGGAAATGTTGACGGCAGCAAGACAAAAGGCGATGCAACTGGATAGGCATCCTCTTCCACCCCCAGCCCCAGAGATTTTGCTGCCCCCACCAATCAGGACGACGAGCTCAGTCGTCGATGGACAAGTTTTGTTCAGAAGAAATCCGAAATACACTGACAATGGCGTCTTTGGCGTCAAGAAAAACTGCCGATGCTAGTCGCCTGGTCACCCCTTACCCGTGCAGGCTGTCTGTCCGGCCGGAGCAGCTTGGGGGGGGGGGGGGGATTGCTCGACAACACACGCGGCGCCTGAGAATAATCTGAGATGTTGCTACTGACCGGGGCTGGCACATGCACAGGCACAAACTGCTCGCTCCGGCAGCAGCGAGGACCAGCGGCGGAACTGGACAAAAATTTTAACAGGGTCAATTTTTTTTTTTTAAAAAAAATAATATGCATCAATTTTTTATAGATAAATTTTTTATTAACCATCTAAAAATTTTGTATTTGAATTTTCTTATCAGCCACTAATGTTAATTTTCTTTCTTTATTCGTCATTTTTATACATTTAAGGATTTGAAAAAGACCTTTCTGCCTTTCTTTTATTTATTTTTTAAAATTTTATTATTACTCATTTTAGTGGATGTTTTTTTAGTTTTGGGCACCTAAAATTTCACAAAGAAATTTTTTTACTTACAATTCAAATTCAAATTAAAATTTTAAAATTTAATTTGAACCATTTATTTTCTTTTAAGCTCGTGGGCAATAATGTAAATTTGTGAGATAAAATTGATTGTTGTAACATTCACTAAAATTGGTAATGCGAAAACTTAGTAAAAAATGATTGAGGGGGAAACAAGCCTTTTTCAAGCCTCTAAATATATAAGAGTGACGAATAAGAAAAGAAAGTTAATATTAGTTGTTGATAAGTAAATTCAAAATTTTGAGTGGCTAATAAGGAATAAAAAAAAATTCGGTGGCTAATAAGGAATTGACCCATTTTTTATTGTCCAAACTTACATATATATCAAATTTAAAAAGTAGCATAAAAATTTAGCAATAGACAAAAAATAT
>BCLG01000519.1:114969-153223 GCA_001602295.1 Zoysia matrella
AAAAATATCAGTATTGTACTTTTTTATTTTAATTTGAATTTCTTGTTGCTAGATGTTATGTTCTTTAAAAATTTAATGCTTAACTTTGGTTTACTAGATAGATCACATCAAAATTTTAAGAACAATATGATTAGAGAGTAGTTTAATACTCCCTTCGTTCTAATTTATAATCATTTTGAGACTGGATAAGGAAATTAAAAAAATTGAAAAAGGTGAGATTTAAATCCAGAAAAACTTATAATTTGAGGCGGATGGAGTATTTTCTTACTTCATCCGTTCAATAGAAGCTTATTTCTAGATTTTGTTTACTACAAATTTAACCTATAATTTATATAGATTCGGTTAAATTTAAAAACCTAGTATTTATATTTTTAAATTCATCAAAAAAAATACTTTCATAATATATATAATTCATCAAAAGAAATACTTTCGTAATATCTGAACCATTTTGTTGTCTAAATTATTTTTATTAGAAATGTTAGATAGCTTAGACAATTATTTAAACTATTTTTAATTAGTAAAGTGATTTGTATCTTTTTTTCTAGATTAAATATTAATTTTTGACATGTAAAAAACAATATATACTTTAAAAAATTTCCAATGAGGCCATGGCCCGGCCCCCCTCAGTTCCGCCGTTGGCGATGAGGCGAATCCCTCCTAGGTACCGTCTTGTCGTTTGATCCCTTCGAAATGTGATCGATGTCGTCGCGAGCACCATTGCCTGCCGCTGATGCGAGCGCTAGCGACACACATCGCACATGCAGAGCCTCCTGTCACCACGTCAGGTTGTGGGACTTGGTGCGCCGGCGATTCCAAGTTGAAGAGTCAAAGCTCCAAGCGGAGGGAAATCAGCGCACGACATGCATGAAAGAAGGGTCCATGCATCGGCAAGTCAGGGACCTCAGGGTCCTCCGTTATCGAAATACTGTCGTTTTGGATCACGGCATTCCTGAAAGGAGGGTCCATGCATCAGCAAGTAGGTCCTCCGCTCCTGGAATACTGTTGTTTTGGATCGGCAAATCGAACTAAAATAAATTCTTTGTTTTTAAACTGTTGTAACTGTTGATTATTGTTGAATAAAATAAATGATAAAAAAAATTAATGTTACAAATCAATAACGACAATAATTTAAGAATATAAGTATTCCAAACGTTGTCTCTGTGACAAGAATTTTAGTACGGAGGAGGTAATGTACAATAAGCTTCAAGTTCGTTCTTTGAACGCTGTCAGACGCAAAACCATGTGATCTTGCATTTTAGAGTACGTGCGAGCGATAATTGATGCCCACCGAATAGCTAGCTTCTCATGTCTATCAAAATTGCACTCCATCAAAATCACAGAGTTGTAGTGCAATTTTTTAGTACCGTTCCGATAGACAGAGACACAAGTTCTTTTGTTACGCTCTCAGCCGCAGCCTTGCACACTGATAAAAAAAAGTGTATACAGGCATCAATTTACTGGAGGAGTAACTTAGGAGTACTATACACGTACTACGGGTGAAAAGCTCGGGCAAGGTGCAGACGAGTGCGGCGCGAAGAGCACACGCGCGGCGGATCACGATGCAAGAACAAAGACCAGAGGCAATTCGAGGCAGAGACAACAATGATCTACTAATCGGCAGCGCCTAGCGGCTAGTAGCAAATCTCCATGGAGAAGTTGGAGTCGAGCAGCTCCTCGATCATCTGCTCGACGTGCTGTTCCTCGAGGAACGTCCCGCCGCCCCGCTGCACGGCCGACGGTGACGGCGCGGTCGCGGCTGCCGAGGCTGACGCGGCGGCCGCCGCGGCCGCCTCCCTCTGACGCTGCGCCACCTGCACGGACGCCAGGTTGAACCGGTGCAGCTTCTCGACGAGCGCGGCGGAGAGGAACGACGAGGAGGAGGACGCAGCGGCGGCGGAAGCGGCGGCGTCGGAGGGGAAGTTGGTGCGCGCGCGCGGCCCGCACATGATCCGCGCCGCCTCGTCGTAGGCCCGCGCCGCGTCCTCCGCCGTCTCGAACGTGCCCAGCCATATCCGCGTCTTCCTGCAACGAAACCCCAAGAACCAGCGTGATGAGCGACCTGTCTATCATCTCTGATTGATCAGGAGGTGGTGGGCGCGGCGGGGAGGACGTTGCCGCCGGGCGACGTACAGGAGGGGGTGGCGGATCTCGGAGACCCAGGAGCCCCAGTGGCGCTGCCGCACGCCGCGGTACCGTTGCTGCGCCCGCGCCATTATCCGATACGCCGACGGCAATGCTACGGCTCGCGGCTCCTGTTATTTGTACACGGCCGGCGACGGAGGAGACCTCTGCTTCTTGCGATCGCGCTCTGCTTCGGCTTGGTTGCCTTGCACCGGATTCTAATGCGCGCGCGCGCTCGCTCTACAGAGTCGTCCGAGCTGCAGTGGAGTGGGAAGTGCGTGCGATTCTTGATCCGCGAGGCATCGAGCGGGGTTTAAATAGCGAGGGAAACGGCGGGGGAATCTGTCCGACGACGCTTGGCCGGCTACCCGATGGGGCCTGCATGGGTGGACGGCTCTGTGTCCGTTGGGCCCACCCGGTGCCATTGTTGAGTTCAGTGTGGCTTGATTGGCCTTTCTTTGTTCTCTCGAGTGGGGATCCTTTCCTTGTGTCCCTGGCCAATCGTTCTCTCAGTCATCCATCCTAGTATACTTGCGAGGTGAAACTTCCCAATCGTGTTCAACTTTTGGGTGGCAGATGATTGGTGGAAGCCACTGTAGCAACATGCACGGTGAGGTTCGCACACCCAAAAGATGCTCTAAGCGTAGGAATAGCATGGCTTCAACTTCACCAGAAGCGGATAGAGTCATCAGTCGTAGGCAATAATCTTCACCACCCTGTCCTAGTGGTTCTAGCTGCCTTCGTTCATGATGAATTTTCTCCCCAGAGACAAGATGCCGCGCTAAAGATACACGGCGTTTTCTGTGGCCTCGGCGAGGAACGTGCACGCCAGACAAACAACCTCACATGCGATCGCACCATCGCGTGACATGCCGGGGAAAGGCGCCTGCCGGTAGGGTGGAATCTCCCGGTTTCACCACGGACGGCACGCACGCTGCATCCACCGCACCAACATCTGGTGCGCGATCCACGAACGTACCATACGCGAGACGCCCGGGGCCGAGGGCGACACGGCACATGTGACGCCTCGCCTCCGGGTGTAGCTATAGCCCGTGTAGTAAATTGAGACGGGAAAGGAGCTTGAAGCGACTAATGGCCATACGTTGCATACTGCCATAGGTCGCTCGAGGGACAGAGGATCCATCCTCTGCCGTTCGTTGGAGCGGCACGAACACATGTTGCTCGGAGTTTTCCGGCTCGTCAAGCATGTGCCGCAGAGCCGGCCATGTCAATCGTAGAGGAAGTCAATCAAGATTATCGTCGGCTGGCCTGCACTGTGTCATCGAAACTGCAGCCGTCTCTGTCTGAATGACTGAAACCAACAGCCGCTGAAACTGCTTCACCCGCGGCCATGGCGGGCTGGCCGCGGCAGTGACGTTACCTACCGGGGCGCCAACTTCCAGGGCGGCCATGGGAAGAAGAGCAACGCCCTCGACGCGCAGGGACGAGGAACCATGCGCTGACATAACCGGAGCCACGCAAGGAGTAGTCCAGTCCTGGCTACTGAGAGATTGGTGTGCGTGCGTGCGATGCGAGCGCGCATGTGCGGCCGAACATGCGACGCACTTATCGTCTTCGTCATCGCACGCAATCCTACGCGGAGCCCAAGCCTGAATGAGAGTAGGATAGCTGCGGCCTAGGGCTGAGCGGATCGATGCCGATGCCATCCCGAGCGCAGCGCAAACGGTCGTTGGAGCCACGTCGAGTTGTGAGCGCCGGAGCAGGCAGAACCCATTTCTGTCTCGCTGCTTCTTTGAAGAGGTGAAAGAGACCTGGTCTCGGGGACTCGTCGCCTTCAGTCTTCAGATCAGCTGCTCCCAGGTAGGGTAGAGACGGTTGGTTCGGTTCTGTGCGATTTGGAGTAAGTAGGAGATGAGTGGCTTTGTTCAGTTGCAGAATTCTTTCTTATCAGTAGCCGGTAAGCAGCAAGAATGACAAACCTTTGCCCTTTATCTGAATTGCCCGATGAATTGTCAGACTTGTTGGAACACAGAATCTCGAAAGCTACAAACGGTTTTAACGATTACTGCGTCATAAAAGGATTTTGGAACTTGCATCTAAAAGCCTACCGCGTACAGAACTGTCCGTTTTCCTAGCCGAAAACGGGACAAATTAAGTCAGTTCTTGCAGCGCTTTTGTCCTGTTAGGCAACCTGCCGTGCCGCACAGTTGTTAAAAAACCCTGCTCATGTCGAACGTTTTGAAATCTTATCTCGACGTCTCCTAAATTCGTAGGCTGGTACCTCAGGGATTGAGGGTACTGTACCATTCTGGGATCTCTGGATCACACTGGAAGACTGAACCCAGCAAGCTCTCGTCTGTTACCGCGTACACTGAAACCTGAAGGCAGGCCTGAATGCTGAAACAGAGTCCAAATTCATATATAAACAACTTGCTGCTGAATCTGACATGGTCATGTTACTGTCGATTACGAGTTCCAACCACGCTATCCAATCCACAACAGGAGACAATATCTTCTGAATGGAGCTGCCAGAAGCAACACGAAGGTCGTTTCAGGGCGGTCAAAATATTGGCAAGTTGATATCATGATGAACCGATTTTCTTTCAGTGCTCCGCGTTCCCCGTTTTCAGCTACTACCTTTTGCCGTCACAAGTATGACCATGAGAAACAGCTCACTGGTTGCAAGATAATTCTGTATGCAGCTAGCTCGCCGTCATTATCTTGCAGAGGAGTACTTGTTGGCTCGCAGAATTAAGGGGGCCTGGGTGTGACCACAGCTTCACAAGGATGATTGTTATGCCGACCAGTATATCATAGACCAAATGCAGACCATGCAGTCATTATCGCCCGCCTATGATCCGTATTTCGTGGGATCTTATTTGACCTGACTGGAAGCTGATGATTGGGACAAGATCTTAGGACGCCATCATCGGTTTGTTGAATTTTGACGATGACCGGAAGCTAGGATACCTCAATAGTCAAGATTTTGCCCTTACGTTTTTGTTTCCTTTTTCAGGCGATGATTCCTTTCAGCTGTAATTCAGGCGACTGAAGAATGTCCACTGGATTATGCAACGCCTTGGTGGCTTGGTGCATCATGACCCACTTGTTCGAAATCTTGGTAACTGATCAGGAGAGAAACACATAATCATCTTCTGCCTGTATTACGAAACTGACAGTTTGCTAGGGCACGGCAAATATGACACCATCGCGGATCATGGCAGACAGCAAGTAAAACGCCCATGTGGCCATGATCTGCTGATGGCGACTTGCTATCGGATGAGCTAACGCTAACGATGACAATCACAAGCGAGCAGAGCACACTGTTCCGCGGCCAATCAGTCCAAATCATTGGGAGTTCTGGCCGGCACGCGAGGTGCTCGGCGGACGCACTGCCACTGTCGGCACCCAGAAAATCTCTGTCGGTTCATGAACGCAGCCCCCGCACTCCATGGTCATCGACCCCCTGGCCCCTGCAGGTCCGAGCGAACGGACCCCCGGCGAACGCAGGGAGGCTGGGAGGGACACCGGACAGCACCCGAAATCCCCCATGTGACCGCGGAATGATCTCCGCGCGCCATGATAGCGATGTTCTCAGGGTGACGACGACGACGACGGCTCGCAAGATTCCGCAAAGCTAAGCTTTGTTACACCGGCAAAGCACTGTGCCAGATGCATGAACCCTTTGGATCGCAGCAGCGCAGTCCAAGGCTTCTCCATGACGCGGTTTGGAGTTTGGAGTTTGGAGGCCGATCGAGCTGTGCTGGAGAGGGACGTTTCTGTTTCGTTCTTGTTGTTTATTGGTAGGCCGTGATGAGCTTTTTCGTCTACGTCGCGATCTGGAAATGCGGTTACGACTTAGAACACATATATAGGCATAGCAGCATCTAGGTGTTAGTGGCGGTTGTTATTTAACTGCCTACATGGACAAAGGTTGGCGCGTTGTCTCGACTGGAATGGGATCGGGTAGATAGAAACTTGCTCGTAATTTTTGGTCGAGAATGCAATCCGGTTTCGATTATTGGGCCCTCCGAACGGGAGCCTAGTTCACACATGCCCAACAATTTCAGCCCGTTGTAAATATATGGGCCACATATTTTTCGTGGACGGCCATTCTCTACCACTACCAGCAGGGCGATCGGCCTCAGTGGAGGCCCATTAATCTGCAACAAGACTCGTCTAGCTTTTATGGAAGAGGGTCCAGCCCAAGAAGCCCATTCTACCGCTATGGCCACTATATAAGCCGCAGCGCCCACTAGTGTGACGCTTCACGCAGCTAGGGTTGTCGCGCCGCCGCCGCTTCTTCCTCTCCGCCGCAACGATGGTACCCACCTGGCTCTCCTCTCCCTCTTTTACATGGAGGTCGCTCGCTCTTACCATTTCGCTGACGTTTTTGATTGCTTTCTCCTTTCCCTGTGCAGCCGTCGCACAAAACCTTCCGGATCAAGATGAAGCTGGCGAAGAAGCAGCGCCAGAACCGCCCCATCCCCTACTGGATCCGCATGCGCACCGACAACACCATCAGGTGCCTGCCGCGTCCATCCCCGACTCTTCTGATCTGGAGCGTGCTCAGGCATTCGCGTGGTGAAACTTACCCCTTTTGATGTGCGTCTTGTGTTGAATTTCAGGTACAACGCGAAGCGCAGGCACTGGCGCCGCACCAAGCTCGGGTTCTGAGCATGGAGAGGGATCCTCTGCTGCGTGGGAATGCTAGGGTTTAAGAGCTATCTTCCTTTTGTTTCATGGATGATTCAGTGTTTATGTACCCAGGATGCTTTTATTAAGAATTTGGTGATGTTAAGGGAGTTGGCAGTATTCTATTGTACTCGGGATATCATTTTGCGCGGTACTACGCTAATTAAAGAACCCTTGTCACCTTAAATGTGTTCATGTGTAGCACTGCAGTGTTGTGGTTGTTCTCAGGCTTACAGTTCATTCTGTCTGTTGCATGGTTGGTGGTGTGATTATCTGTATATTGGCATTCTACTACCATTTTCATCGAATGCATGAGTAGACTTGACAGAAAACGTATGAGTGACTTGTATGCCATTTCATAGATGTAATGTTTTGTGTTGATGCATTTGTTGTTAATTGTGCTTATGTTGAAGTGATTTTGAGTATTTGAAGGTTGCGGTTTCACTGTCAATGCGATGCTTTGCTCTCGGATTAGCATAACTCACTGCTGGTTGTGTTAGATTTAATTTAGCACTTCCGTGGGGAGTGTATAGTTGGTGTGAACTTGTTTATCTATGCTAATCACAGTTGTATAAAGTATAAACAGATAGTCGATTCTTTGGTTTGCTTCCCATTTGTTTGATCCTATGTCTTTGAGCACACTAGAATCATCAATCATGTGATTTAAGGTTCATATAAGCTTGTATGTCTTGTAGTACTGAGGGCTCGAAACTGACTTTATGGGCACTATGTCGTGACTTGAGGTGCCTGTTTGTACATTGTTTGTCAGACAAATTGTCCTGGTCTGTCTTGCAAAGGGAAGGTTGGTTGTAAATGTTGTGTCGTGCTTAAAAAAAAGCCTGGTAGTATCTGGCTGAATTGTTGACTTGTTATGATCCTTACATCTTTTACTAGCTTATTAAGATGTGTTTAGCTAATTTCTGCAGCGTTGTAGGATCCAGTATTGATTTGCTAATGTTCGTCTTAATGTTGAGATTTTTAGAGTGAACTTACATATTCAAGAAAACTCTTGGTTCTTTTTTCAATGGTGGTGTGGGTGATTGATCGGCAATGAGTCAGGTTTGAGTTGTACCCTGAAATTTCCCTGGTGCAGTAGCAAGAAATACTCAACTTTTTTCCTAAGATAGTTTAGTATGTTGTAGCTTGCCAGCTTGATAGTCAATAGTTGTATTATTGCCATTAAAATGTTTTTATAATTTTATTGCTGATTGGGTAAGGGCATTTTAATCTGATTTCCTCTAGCGTGCGCTCTTCCTGTCTGACTCTTCAAGCTTGACTGATGGGACCGAAGGGTATTCATATTGTGATTTTGGTTTGCTGATGGGATCGAAGGGTATTCATATTGCTGATGCTATCGAACTGTGTTTGTATCTGATCAGTTTTAAGAATGGTGGTGCGACCCGTGTGCATTTTGTTGTGTGGGCTGTACCAAAGATAGCAGGAAAGGATCGGAGCGGATAAGAAAACTGGCCGACGGTTCTAAATTTGCAGCAGGACCAGCGTTCACCACTCGTAGAAATAGAAGGACCGCACGCCGTGAACATCGCGCCGCGAAGCGGATGGCGGGTTGCCAGGCACGCACGCACGTTGCTGGGCTGGCCTTGCGCCCTTGCCGAGGGAGAGTTGGGGGAGACGAGCGGGCGTGGCGTCGCGTGCTCTCCGCATGCAACCGCCCGTTCGCGGCCGGGTCGTCGGTATAAGTGGTAGGCCGGCGGGGCAGGTCCATCTCGTCTTCAAGCAGCGCACGGACGGAGAGGCAAGGGCAGCAGGCCTACCACCGGCCCCGTCCCGTTCCATGGAGGCCTAACCGCCGCGGGCAGGCCAGGGCCGACGAGCGAGAGCGGTCACCGGGGACGAGCACGTCTCCCTCCCCTCGAGCCCGTGCGCGCCACCACACGCCACCCGGCCATTGACTGATCCCATTTGTGAACCCCGACACAAAACCAATAAACATGGCGTCCATGTCCCTTGAGGACGTCCGCAACGAGACCGTCGACCTGGTACGCCTCACCGTCTTCTTTCTTCCTCTCATGTCGTTGCCGTTCGTACGTTCATTCATGTATTGCCAACAATGCGGTGCTGGTGATCGCGCAGGAAACGGTGCCGGTCCAGGAGGTGTTCCGGCACCTGAAATGCAGCAAGGAGGGGTTGTCCAGCGCCGAGGGAGAGAACCGCCTCAAGATCTTCGGGCCCAACAAGCTGGAGGAGAAGCAGGAGAGCAAGCTGCTCAAGTTCCTCGGCTTCATGTGGAACCCGCTGTCCTGGGTCATGGAGGCCGCCGCCATCATGGCCATCGTGCTCGCCAACGGGGGCGGCAAGCCCCCGGACTGGCAGGACTTTGTCGGCATCACCGTCCTACTCCTCATCAACTCCACCATCAGCTTCATCGAGGAGAACAATGCCGGTAACGCCGCCGCCGCGCTCATGGCTGGCCTCGCGCCAAAGACCAAGGTCCTCAGGGACGGCAAGTGGAGGGAGGAGGACGCTTCCATCCTCGTGCCCGGCGACATCATCAGCATCAAGCTCGGTGACATCATCCCCGCCGACGCTAGGCTTCTCGAGGGCGACCCGCTTAAGGTCGACCAGGCGGCGCTCACCGGCGAGTCCTTGCCCGTCAACAAGCACCCTGGCCAGGGGGTGTTCTCCGGTTCCACGGTCAAGCAGGGAGAGATCGAGGCCGTCGTCATCGCCACCGGCGTGCACACCTTCTTCGGTAAGGCGGCGCACCTGGTGGACAGCACCAACAACGTCGGCCACTTCCAGCTCGTGCTCACGGCCATCGGCAACTTCTGCATCATCTCCATCGCCCTCGGCATGCTGATCGAGATCATCGTCATGTACCCCATCCAACACCGCGCGTACCGCGACGGCATCGACAACCTCCTCGTCCTGCTCATCGGCGGCATCCCCATTGCCATGCCCACCGTGCTCTCGGTGACGATGGCGATCGGGTCGCACCGGCTGTCGCAGCAGGGCGCCATCACCAAACGCATGACCGCCATCGAGGAGATGGCCGGCATGGACGTGCTGTGCAGCGACAAGACCGGGACCCTCACCCTCAACAAGCTCACCGTCGACAAGTCCCTCATCGAGGTGTGCAGCAAGGGTGTGGACAAGGACATGGTGCTCCTCTACGCCGCCAGGGCCTCTCGCGTCGAGAACCAGGACGCCATCGACACATGCATCGTGGGCATGCTCGCTGACCCCAAGGAAGCCCGCACCGGCATCAAGGAGGTCCACTTCCTCCCCTTCAACCCCGTGGAGAAGCGCACGGCCATCACATACATCGACTCCAACGGCGACTGGCACAGGGTCAGCAAGGGCGCGCCAGAGCAGATTATCGAGCTGTGCAGGATGAGCAAGGACGCGGAGAAGAAAATCCACGCCCTAATCGACAGCTACGCCGATCGCGGCCTCCGCTCTCTCGGCGTGTCGTACCAGCAGGTGCCGGAGAAGAGCAAGGACAGCGCCGGCGACCCGTGGCAGTTCATTGGCCTCCTGCCGCTGTTCGATCCGCCCAGGCACGACAGCGCGGACACCATCCGCCGCGCTCTACTCCTCGGCGTCAATGTCAAGATGATTACCGGCGACCAGCTCGCCATCGGCAAGGAGACCGCGCGCCGCCTCGGCATGGGCAACAACATGTACCCATCCACCAGCCTGCTCGGCGACAAGTCTAGCGAGATGGGCGGCCTCCCCGTGGACGAGCTCATCGAGAAGGCCGACGGCTTCGCCGGGGTGTTCCCTGAGCACAAGTATGAGATCGTGAAGCGGCTGCAGGACAGGAAACACATCTGTGGCATGACCGGGGACGGCGTGAACGACGCGCCGGCGCTGAAGAAGGCCGACATCGGGATCGCCGTGGACGACGCGACGGACGCGGCGCGGAGCGCGTCGGACATCGTGCTGACGGAGCCCGGGCTGAGCGTCATCGTGAGCGCCGTGCTCACTAGCCGCGCCATCTTCCAGCGCATGAAGAACTACACCATCTACGCCGTTTCAATCACCATCCGTATCGTGCTTGGCTTCATGCTCGTCGCGCTCCTCTGGAAGTTCGACTTCGCGCCGTTCATGGTGCTCATCATCGCCATCCTCAACGACGGCACCATTATGACCATCTCCAAGGACCGCGTGAAGCCGTCGCCCACCCCGGACTCGTGGAAGCTCAAGGAGATCTTCGCCACTGGCGTCGTCCTCGGCACCTACATGGCCCTCGTCACCGTCCTCTTCTTCTACCTCGCCCACGACACCGACTTCTTCACGGTACCTTTCTGCTGTCCCAGCGTGTCCCTGGCTCCCTTCTGAGATCGATGCACATATAATTAGAGCCGCTGTGCAGAACACCTTCGGCGTGAGGTCGATCAAGGAGAACGATAAGGAGTTGATGGCGGCGCTGTACCTCCAAGTGAGCATCATCAGCCAGGCGCTCATCTTCGTGACGCGTTCCCGGAGCTGGTCCTTCGTGGAGCGGCCGGGGTTGCTCCTCGTGTTCGCCTTCCTGGCGGCGCAGCTGGTGGCCACTTGCATCGCGGTGTACGCCAACTGGGAGTTTTGCAAGATGCAGGGAATCGGCTGGGGCTGGGGCGGCGCCATCTGGGTGTTCAGCATCGTCACCTACATCCCCTTGGATGTGCTCAAGTTCATCATCCGCTACGCGCTCAGCGGCAAGGCTTGGAGCAACATCAACAAGAAGACGGCCTTCACCAACAGGACCGACTACGGCAAGGGCGAGCGCGAGGCGCAGTGGGCGACGGCGCAGCGGACGCTGCACGGCCTCAACCAGTCGAGCCCCACCACCGAGCTCCTGGGCGACAACACCAGCTACAGCGAGCTCTCGGAGCTCGCCGAGCAGGCCGCCAAGCGCGCCGAGATCGCTCGGCTGAGGGAGCTGCACACGCTCAAGGGACACGTTGAGTCGGTGGTGAAGCTTAAGGGGCTGGACATAGACACCATCCAGCAGAGCTACACCGTGTAAGATCAGGTGGATACTGGATACTAGGTCATCAAAGGATGGATGTAGTACCTTCGTTTCAAATATAAACATTTTTAATTTTTTATAAAGTTAATTTTTTTAACTTCTATCAATAATATCTAAAAAATTCTATAAGTTTTAATATAAAATTTTATTTTTATAAAAGTTTACTTAATGACGAATCTAAAAAATATAATTTTGATGTGAAAAAATATTATTAATTATATATTATTAGTAATAAAGTGATAAAATAATTTTGATGTGAAAAAATATTATTAATTATATATTATTAGTAATAAAGTGTTAAAAGTTTGACTTTTATTAAACTTAAAAATGCTTTGAAATGAAAGGAGTACTTCTTCCCCTTTAACAAATGTTCAGCGAGACGGGGGTACTCACTCGTTTTCCTTTTTAGCGTAGATACTTACTCCTATATCTGTGTATTGTGTGGGGAGAACCAAATACCGGTTATATGTTGTTACCCGGGTTTCCAACCGGTGTTTGGATTTGTTTTTCTTGTAACTAGTAAACTCTTTCTTGGATTCATCTCGCATTTTAGCAAATGTTGATGTAATTTGAATAAGCTGTAAATAACCTCTGTGCATATAGTTAGAATAAGGTTTGAGCTGTGTATGCTTGTAGGACACCACACCAATATTTTCTCAAATTGCAAATGGTATCATCAGCTAATTTGCATCCTGCCGCTTAAGATTTTAAGTGCAAGTGATTGGTGCATAGTAAATACAGATCATTTCCTACAGCAGTCACTATAATTAGGATTACATAATACTGTCATACAACTGCTTGATTTCAACCATGCATAAATTCCATTCGTTGTTGTAGATTACAATAGTCATCTCATTAACTAAAATGTGGATTGACCTGTGGCAGAGGCTGCCGTTTCTGCACATTTCTAATACTCCACCTCAAGCCTTGCGGACAATCACATGGCGCTCTCTCTTATATTCCACCTCGTCCCTTTGATGCATGATCAGAAGGGCTCTTCTGACCTGAAAATAATGTGAAGTGATTATTAGGAACTGACTGGGCTTTACATATGAATATTGCTTCAGGAATATATATAATGAAATATTCCTCACAATGGATTCATTCATTCCCATCCTAGTTAGCTCATCAATCAGCCTTCGTTCAGATATGTGGCTTCCAATGCCAATTCTTCTCTTTATTTGTGCTTCCGCTTGCTGTTAGAAAAAAATGGATGGCATTTAGGAAATGCAAATACAAAATAGAAAAGCTAAGCTTTGCTTAGACTTTGCAAAGACTAACCTTGATCTCATTTGCAATCTCCGGTGACAGGTTTAAATGCTCGTTGATTCCAGATCGTGCAGCATCAACGGTGGAGACATTAAACAGTCTAAATGCCTCTTCAACATGCTCTGGTGTAGCCACGCTTGTCCTGAGAGCCATTCAAGAATCATTAGTGGATGTAAGAAAACAAACAGACCAAAAAAACATAGCAAATGAGGAAAAAAATTAAACTCCAAATATAGTATGTCATCTAGCACCTACAATCTCATCTTTGCAAGAGATTCACTTAATCGAATGATGGCTTCAAGCTGCCTGACCGTGATGGGTATCGCTGCAGCCCTACCTGTCTCGTGAGCTTGTTGTCTCATTTTCTGTAAAATGAAATATGACAAATGAGAAGAATCCTAAACAACCATTAAATTGTGCCAAATTTGAAGTACTTACCTGTCTAATCTCGATGTATTTGTTCTGCAGCATCTCAGCTGCTTTCTCTGAAAGCCGTGGTTTGCAGGTCACACGGCAGTACTCAATGTACCTAATGATTTGAAGGTTACGCATGAGACTACAATAAAACGCATGAGACTACAATAAAACTAAGTCACCCATGTATGACAGAAAATGCATCTCTTAACTAACCTTTTCAGCCAATTCTCCCCTTCACTAACATCTGTATGCTTGGACGAAGCAGCAGCACCACTGGCATGGACCTTGATGATGTGACTTGCTATTCGCTGTAATTTAGAGCTACATTAGCACTGAGCTAGCACAAAGAAAAACAGAAGCAAGAATTTTGCTACATACCTTATCTTGTTCATACATTCTGACATCCTTAACAATAAAAATTAGATCAAATCTAGAAAGAATTGTCGTCTGCAGATCAATGTTATCTTGTGCAGTCTGATGAACAGCAAAAGATAATTTGTCAAGTAGACTGTAACAACAACCAAAAAAAAAAACCTTTAGAAAACTTGGCAAATCACCAACAAATTGACTGACCTTAAGATCATCATAGCGCCCATAAATTGGATTTGCAGCTGCAAGAACTGAGGTCCTTGAATTAAGTACTGTTGTGATGCCAGCTTTTGCAATAGATATCGTTTGCTGCTCCATGGCTTCATGAATTGCAACTCTTGAATTCAGAAGAAAAATGAGAGGATTCAAAATGCTTTCAAGATAGCACAAAAAGATCTGTAATATGTTCATTCTAGGCTCAAATAAAACATTAAATTGATATCTACCTGTCTTCAGGTCTCATTTTGTCAAATTCGTCAATACAAACCACTCCACCATCAGACAAAACCATGGCCCCACCTTCCAAATAAAACTCCCGCTGTCCAGGAAAGAAATGCATTTCAGCCATAGAAAACCAAACATGGATTACAAATAACACACAATTCAATGATGTCAAACCTACCGAGCTACTATCCCGAGTAACAGATGCCGTCAGACCAGCTGCTGATGAGCCTTTTCCAGATGTATAAACAGCAATTGGTGCTGTCTTCTCTACAAATTTGAGGAACTGTTGAAACATGTAAACGCATGTCATTGAACTGCTAGTAATTGGTTTTGAAGTACTGAATGCAATGCTAGACTTAGTGCCTTGCATGACTGACATGCTATCAGTTATGTTACTAAAGCCATCAAACTAAAGGCTCTGGAGCTTTAAACAGACATGCCTGGGATTTTGCTGTGGATGGATCACCCAAAAGCAAGACATGAATGTCTCCTCTCAAACGGACACCATCCGGTAACCTCTGTGGGAAACAGCAGAATAATCACAAACAGTTAGCAGTTGTACAAACATCAGGTGATATTCAGAAGATATAACCTATCACAATGAGATACCTTCTTTGATCCTCCAAACAACAAACACGCAATAGCTTTCTTGACATCACAATGACCATAAATTGAAGGGCCAATCATTGAGCAAAGTTTTGCATACGCATCTGGCCTCTGTGCAAATTCTTTGAATTCCATTTCCTACAAGTTTGAAGGACAGTCATACTTATTGATAAAAACCCCAATCATCAATGAAAACATTGGAAAAGAACTAACCTCATCAAGTGTGAAATTTGAGGGGCTGTTCGAGTTATTGTCCCGAGTTTGCTCCAATCCCACGACTCTAATGTAAGGCTGTTTAACACCAACAGCACCCTTCTGGCTGCAAAATGAAAACAGCATTTATATGATATACTTGTCCCACCAGAATAACAAAGGAAACAGATAAACTTTAGCTCATCATACTTTGCAGATGCTTGGTAGACACTGTAGATACCGACTACAGTTAATCTTGTCCCCGGAACTATGGTCTGAACAAGGTGCCTATCTACTGAAAGCAGCACATTCCTAGGAAGTTCACCAGTTGGCACATCCTGCAAACCAAAATTAAGAGCAGCACGTCAGTAACACTACTTGACTAAATAGAGGAAATATTCAAAAGGAAAGATACAAAAGGTAACTAACCTCAGGATTTTCCTGCAGTTTGAGAGTCTGGAGGTCCACATACTTGCTCTTATCTGGAACTGCAATCCATGGGTCAAGGGGACAAGGCTCTTCTCCGGGCTAAGGGAAAACAATCAGACATACATAACCATTAACAATACTAAAATAAGTCTGCTAACAAGACTGTCTAGAGTACCCCTTGTAGGATGTAAGGTTGTTTAGGAATGGGATGTGGATATTTACAGTTTTTTTAGAAAGATATTTACAGTTTATTTGTTTCCCATTCTTAATCTGTTTCTCATTTTTTGTTAACTTTTTGTACTGGCCTTCCTACTTAAAAGTACAGGAGAAGCTAAAATGAACCCTTTTCCAGCAAATGCCACTGACAACAGCTGAATACCATTATCAAGGAACATACCTGTGGAACGTGGTCACATGATCGAGGGACAATAGCCCCACCAAGGCCTGGTCTGCATGGTACTGTCCGCACACTGCGGCAGTTCTTGCAGACTAGAGTCACATGAGTGGCCTTGGCTTTCACTCTCGATGCAGCAATTGCAATTCCTGCGATCTTCACCAGCTTCGACATGCAATCCGCCTGATTTTTTTTTTCAAAAAGCAAAATCACAATGGATTCTCCAATAAATACCCTTGACCATACAGTTTAGGATTGTTTGATCACTGACCCCAATAGACCTCATGGACACGCAGTTCTCCTTGGACGCCAGGAAGATCTGCACATCACCGGTAACAGGCTCCTCCATCTCCCCAGTCTCGCCAGCAACCTTCGACCGAAGGCTTGCGAGAACCTCGGCCGCGGCAGTCTCAAACTACACACACATATATAGAGTTCAATACAATGTGCTCACAAATTACTAAAATAAAAATGAGACAACGTACCAACGGCAGATAATCAGCGGGCGACTTCCGGATCTTGTCGGAGAGCTCCGCGTCGAAGGCATCGAGGTCTTCGATGGCGACGGTGACATGGTCGCGGTTGTGCACCAGGCTCTCACTGAACCAAAATGAACACACAAATCAGCGTGAATTCACGACAGAGGGGTCAGATCTGAAAAAGGGGGTAGGAGCAGGAGCATGATGGGAGACGGACCGGTAGGGGAAGTCGCCAGTCGGGCCAGTGAAGCCGCGGAGGAACTCCTTGAACTTGCGGAGCGCGGAGTGGCGAGTGAGGTCGGTGGTGGGATCGCCACCAGGGCCGGGGAATTGCGCCTGGTCGCTGTAGAACACGGCGCCCTCGTCCCAACCCGACATGGCTGTGCTTGCGGCAGTGGAGCGAGGGAGAAAGAAGGACGCGGGTGTGGCGGCGTGGACTGAGATTTGGGGAGAACGGCCGCGGGAAGAGGCGGCGGCGGGAAGAGGGTAATAGAGGAGCGGTTTGGCGGGAAAGCGGTGGATGTTTTGGCGGGAGGAGGCTGCTGCCTGTAGTGTGTAGACGAGTGGTTAGGGTTGGTGATGGGAGCTTCAAGTGGACCGAGCATGTGTTGGATTTTGGGCCGGCATGGAACATTTAACCTGAGGAGTGCACTGGTAAGGTCCCATTGCCGGCATGATCTTCCAAACAGAAGACGGCTTTAAAATGGACCCATTCACACATTTATAGTTTTTTTCTTTTTTTTTTTTGCGATGGACTCACATTTATAGTTAAAAGATTATATTGCAATAAAGTCTATTTTATTCCCAAATCAAAATACTCATATTTGTAATGTAATTTTATCTCAATTTTAGTAGTTGATTTGTGTTGCTTTTTGACTTATACACATCCACTATTCATCTCATTCAAAAAATTATGTAAATACAAAAAACATAGAAATCATGCTTAATCTATTTCTATCAATAAAATATTTTACAATAAACAAATCTAATTTTCAATTTTTTAATAAGAAAAATGACTAGACGTGTAAAAAGTTAAAAACAACACTTAATATGCTTGTTCGGAGTAACTGGTTTTATAACTGTCACATCATGCTGTTGCTGCACTGCTCACTGTTTTAATGTGGCTATCAAGCAGCCCCGGCAGAAAAAAAATTATACCGAAAAAGCCCTTATTAGATAGACATTCTTACTTAGCGATGTTTTAGTTTTTTTTTTCTTTAGCTGATCAAGCAATGTTTTAGTGTCTAAGGGGATCTGCACAGACAACACCTTTGTCTCTGTTATGAACTCATAAGTATAAACTTTTGAACTCAGCAAATAAATTTTATTTTCTTTATTTACTTTTTACAGATGAAACAGTTGATATTTGATGGATCAGATTGAAACATCAATCAGGCGCTTCCATTGGGGTCAAAAAACAGTCTAACTAAAATTTCAGAAACGCGAGAACAGACGGACAAAAGGGCCCAGCCACCGCAAGTCAGTTCGTGACGGACACACGGAGGCCATCGGGCCATTGCCATCTACCCCCTCCAGTCCTCCCCTCCGCTTGGTCCCTCAAACTCGTCACGCACCCTGCGCACCATCACCTGATCTCCCCAGTACAGTACGGTACAGTATAGTTGGCGGTCGCGTCTCTGATCTGCAGCTTCCTCATACTAGTCCGGCGATGGCTATGGTTTCCGGCGCCTTCGCCGTCTCCTCCCCGGCCGCTTCCGCCGTAGCCGCCCGGTCCAAGGTACTGCCAGCGTTGTCCCCGATCCCCTGCTCCTGCGCATTGGTTGGTTTCTCGGACCATAGTCTGAAGTATATTCGCGGTGGTTTATCGGTGCGTGCAGGTTCTCGAAGGTGGGGAGAATCAGTGGAGGAATGGCTGTCGACCGGGGATCACGAGGAAGGTGATACTCTGCTGGGTTATTTTTTTTTCTCCGGTTGCTGCTCTTGGGTGTTTAGATCCCGCAGTCGGTATCGTGAATTGCCTGGGTTTTATGTTGTGAAACGGTAGCTGGTATTGCCACATGCGATTCGATAGTGGCAATTCAGGAACTGGGACTGCTAGTAACTGCTCTAATTTCTTGTGTTGTGTCCCTATGTTAACCGTTTAAATGTTAGTATCAATTATCATAAGTTCTAGGTCGATAGGAGTTTATGCTGTCATTCATTTTCGGGTATGAATCTACGATACGCATTGTATAGCAGCTCTTGCTAGGCAGGGATGTAGCAGCATTTTAGAGTACAAATTTTTGTTTTAAATTTTCACCTGTAGGATGACATGGGCTTAATAAATTGCTGACAATATTATGCTACTAACTGTATAACATTGCCAGTGTATATGAGAACAAAATCAGAAATAAACTGCGATAGGTTTTAGATGGATTTTTGTTTTACGTCGTATGAACGATCATAGTATTCTTATAGGAAATTTTCTATACAGCTTGCCTTTGTACTTTTTCAAAGCATACGCCTAATATCATTTTTGCATTTACCCATATTATAACTGTCAAGGTAGCTGTTAAAACAGAGTTTTTTAACTTTTTCGTGATCTATCTATATATGATGTCAACTATATTTTAGCGTTTGGTCCTGTGTCAACCTTCCTATATGTCGATGTGATCTTTTGTTTTGAATTTGACAATTCTTGTTTTGTATGCAGAATTTTGGCCGTGTCATGATGGCCCTTGCAGTAGATGTTACTCGTTTTGATGGAGTGCCAATGGCCCCTCTAGACCCAATTCTTGGGGTCTCGGAGGCATTTAAAGCAGATACAAATGACCTGAACAGTAGCGGACCCAGAACTCAGCTGTGACTCGGGCCATGCACGAGTAATCCACGATCAAAACAGGCCAGTCCATGGAGATGCCGGAGAATCAAGAGGAAATACCGGAAGCCAACCTCGGGCAACGGCCTGTGTTGCCCGAGCGTTGGGTCCGCCACTGGACCTGAAGCTCAACCTTGGTGTTGGTGCCTATAGAACAGAGGAGCTGCAGCCATATGTCCTTAATGTAGTCATGAAGGTTAGCTTAGTCATCATTAACATTTCATAAACACCTTGATGTTCCATCTTCACAAGACATTTTGCTTGTAACAGGCTGAAACTCTTTTGGAGAAAGGAGAAAACAAGGAGGTATGGTGTATTTGTTCAACTAAAACAGCATGATTATAGTATCATGCCTTTTCCGCTGTATATGCTGTCTTTTTTTGTTATCCAAAAGTGAAGGACTGAAACTAGGGTTTATGGTGCAGTATCTTCCTATCGAAGGCTTAGCTGCATTTAACAAAGCTACAGCAGAGCTTTTGTTTGGAGCTGATAACCCTGTTATCAAGGAAGGAAGGGTATCTACTATGTAGCCCTTGATGAATTTTTGTTGTTTTGGAGGAGTACCTCATCATCAAAATTAATTTTCATCATATCTACTTTTCAACAGGGAACCATAAGAACATTTTCAATGATGCTAGGGTGCCTTGGTCAGAGTACCGGTATTGTGATCCCAGACTGTTTATCTGGATTTTGATGGAATGATATCTGACATTGAGGTACCTTCAAGAATTTTATCCATTTTATAGTTTATTTGGCTCTCAATCTTTTCATGTAGACATTGTGTTATGAATCGATTGTTGTTTATGAAGTTCTGTTCTCTCTTCGCAATAGGTTGCTCCAGATGGATCTTTTGTTCTGCTACATGGTTGTGCGCACAACCCAACTGGAATAGACCCAACTCCTGAACAGTGGGAGAGAATTGCAGATGTTATTCAAGAGAAAAAGCATACACCTTTCTTTGATGTTGCCTATCAAGTAATTCATTATATTCACTTGAGAACTTTCTTTCTATTAATCTCAACTTGTCTCCTGCTGAACTGCTAGGTTTTTCCTTTTCAGGGTTTTGCCAGTGGAAGCCTTGATGAAGATGCATTCTCTGTCAGGCTTTTTGTTAAGCGTGGGATGGAAGTGTTTGTTGCACAATCTTACAGCAAGAACCTTGGTCTCTATGCAGAAAGGATTGGGGCAATAAATGTTGTCTGCTCAGCACCAGAAGTTGCGGATAGGTAATCTTTTGTTCTTATTGACTGCCAGATTACACAACTTTATTTCTGTTGTATGCATGTACAAATGCTTTTATAAGCTCTCTAGGCACTCTGTAACTACTATCTAATTCTCCCTCATGGTTAATGATTTTTTTCGATAATCACCATTTCCATCAGGTGCTTTATATGCAAGAGTGCAAGAAATATGTAGGCAATATCTTTCTTTTACAGCATTGGAATCTTATTTTCGACTGGCATTCTATGTCGCTTCCTTGCAGGGTAAAGAGCCAGCTGAAACGTTTGGCCCGGCCCATGTACTCAAACCCTCCTATTCATGGTGCTAGGATAGTCGCCAATGTTGTTGGTTATCCAACTATGTTTGGTGAGTGGAAACAAGAAATGGAGGAAATGGCAGGACGGATCAAGAATGTAAGGCAAAGGCTCTATGATAGTTTGTCTGCAAAGGATAAGAGTGGCAAGGACTGGTCTTTCATCCTGAGGCAGATCGGCATGTTCTCCTACACAGGCTTGAACAAAGCACAGGTAACACAATTTCCGAATTTCCACCTTTTCAGATGATCAACCTATTGACTATGGATTCCGGGTGTAGTCGGTTTCCAGAATTTGTTTGTTTTCATTTTATTGATGATCTCTGTATAGAAACGAACTATACGCTGCAACCCAACCCATTCTTTTTCTTTTTGCAGAGTGACAACATGACAGACAAATGTCATGTTTACATGACCAAGGACGGGCGAATTTCATTAGCTCGGCTATCCCTAGCTAAGTGCGATTATCTTGCTGATGCTATAACTGATTCCTTCCATAACATCAACTAGACAAAATTGCTAGGGCTGAGGCTACCGTGTTGTGGTTAATTCCGTAGACGTTACAGTATGCTGGGATTTTTGGGTCCTCCCTGCTTAAGACTACTCGGTTGTGGCCAAGTTTGTGTAACTTGGAGAAATTATTCGTTATACGACATATCCTGAAGAGCTTGTCTACGTGTAACATATTGAAGTACCTGCTTGTAAGCAGATCCTAAATACAGTACCTGTTGAGTAAAATAACGGGATACGCAAACAGCCACCAGACTTTGTAGAAGCATTCATTTTTTATTATATTGTTATTGTAGACTCCTCAATATGTCCATTGCCATTGCAGACTTCAAAGTCTCACACTTGGATGAAGTGTATATAATCATGTATCAGGTTTCCATCAAATAGCTCGTGGCAATGTGGCACCCGTTGGGAAGCTGCATATCCAACACAAAACACATGTTGCATGTGCTCTGGCTGGATGCTCCAAATCCCTAGCCGATATAGGGCCCAACAGGCAACAGTCTATCACAGGTTCACGGAAGACGGAGACGTGTGGGCGCGTTGAGGTGGTCTCGGTCTCGCCGTGCCGGCCGGCTCCTGCGACTCGGTCCGTGTACGCGTCTACAGCGTCGTGTCCAATTCGCACGGGTCTCGTTGTTTCGAGTCGTTTGACTCGAGGGAAAGCAACGCAAAAGCATTCATCAGAGGGAAAAAAATGCAAAAGCAAAGGACGCATGCGCCGCACGTGACGGTGGACGCTCCCTCGTCGGCATCAGGTCACCTTTCATTTCTGCCTGTCTACCACAACCTTACGTGTCCCGGCATTCTTTAGGCCCGTTGGAGCCGATAGGCCTGAGATCCTCCGCGCGCGACCCTGCGCTTCCAAAAGACTCAATGACCGGTGGGCTAGACAAGAAAAACCGAGCCCACCCCAGTGCGGGGACTGAAGGCGGACGGTGAGGAAGGAAGGGATTAGGTGCCGTGTCCCCTCTCCTACTCCCTCCGTACCGGCTACCGGGCCCACGAGCGCTAAGGAAGGGTGCGTTCGCGGCCCCTCTCCTACTCCCTCCGTACCGGCTCCCGAGTCCACGAGCGCTGAGGAAGGGTACGTTCGATACGGTTTCGAAAACAGAATCACTTAAAAATATGATAAATTTTAGTGATTTAAATTTTAATAAAACGAGAAAAAGATTGAAAACAACTTTGAGAATTAGCGAAAAATCTTTAAAATTTTTAAGAATAACTTAGAGGATCCTCACACGAAGAGACTCAATAAAACAAAACTAGCAAAATAACTTTTTTTAATTTCTAAAGATTAAACATTCAAGAAAATTTCAAATTTTTTTTGAGAATGGCCTGAGCAGACATCCGATTCGATTCTCATGCGAAACTGCTATTCGGCCGATTCACGCCCATAGGCAGAAAAGCGGAAACGTTTCGCCTGGTTTCAAACCGAATCGTTTCGAGGTTTTGCTATTTGGAACCGATTCAATGGATTCGGTCAAGAATCAGAAACCATTCTTCCAGCCAAACGCAGCCGAGGACGCCAAGGATCGGTTTAATCTACGCGGTAATCGAGAGGAGCACCATGGACGATAGTGAGATTACGAATCAGAAAATTCCATTATTTTACCCTCCTCTAACAGACGCTGCCAAAGGCCGCTAGGCGGCCAGCAAAAGGCGACTGCGACGTTAATTTAACGTCAACTGCTCCTGCAATTGAGATGCCGAGCATCAATCGTGGACCCCCCCGGAGATTATTGGAGGGGGTTTTTTGATTAAATTGTGGTGGGTGGAATGATTAGTAAATGCGGACGCGCCGGCCGGGCCCCACGGCGATAATTGCCGGGAAACCGCCTCGCAGGCCGCGGGAACGGCACCACAGCTGTCGCTTGGCCCACCCACTACCTCCACTTGCGCGGCTCCCACGGCAACTGGTACCCCTAGTTTTCTCCATTTTTTTTTCTTTTTTCCATTTTCTATCCGGCCCTCTGGTTGCTTTGCATCACCTTAGTATTCCCTCTTTTTACAAAATATAAATCATTTTAGCATTTAAATTTTATTTTTTAATATATGTGATTCTTACTTTTCAATACATATTTTTTTTTAATAATTTTTTTTTAATTCTCGTGTCTCGAACCGAGAACGACGGAGGAAGACTAAGCTGGAATATGTCTGGTCGGCGGTATCTACAGTATTGCCAGCCACGCAAAACTGGAGGCACGAGGGAAAAAAATCTGCGGCGATGGCACAGCGTGAAATTCCAAGCAACTCCGAGGGTACGGGTTCAACCACTCCTTCGAGCCGCCCATGTCGGTCAGCGATGAGTCACGGCCCTGAGCCGGGGAACGCGTGTGGGACCCGCTCAACAAAGGCGGGCGGTGCAGCTGCAGCCTCACCGCACAGTCACCGGCGCGACACGGCAACGGCAGCCAGCCGTCCATGCCGGCATCCGACGGCGTGGAGCGCGGCCACGAGAGACACACTTCTCCCTCACCGCCCGACCAAGGCAAATGGAAATAAAAAAAAAAAATCCGACGCACGGAATTCTGGCCACGCACGCGTCTCTGGTCGATATAAGCCGGACTCGTCGCGGCCCTTCGCCCTCGCATTGTTCACACACTAGCATCTTCTCTCTCCCCCTTCCCCATTCCTCTTCTCCTCCGTTAGGGTTAGCTTCCGCGGCGGTAATCGCACCGCGTCACCTCGTCTCTCCTGCAGACAGACGGTTCCATTTCCTCCCCTTCCAAGTCTTCTCTTCGCTTTGAACAGAAGTCCTCTTCTCCTCCGAAGAATCAGCCAGACATGGCCACGGCGGTGCTCAGATCGCACGACGCGCTGAACAACCGGATGCATCTGGATGCGTTCACCCCGTCTCCGACCAAGCCGCGCCGCCGGCGGAGCCCGAAGCCGGCGGGCTCGTCCTCGCCTCCGCCCAAGGCCGCGGCGGCGGTAGCCTCACCGGCTCCCAAGACGGCGGTGGTTGCGTCACCGCCCGCGAAGTCGGCGGCTCCGAGCCGCCGCTCTCCGCCGCCGAAGCCGGCCGCTCGGAAGCAGCCGTCCCCGACGAAGGAGAAGCGGATTGTTATGGAGGAGGTTCGGATCCTCAAGCGCGGCGAGGAGCCACCGGCTCCCGCTCCTGCGCCGGCCCCCGTCGCAGCAGTGCCCGCGCCGCAAGCAGCGGCGGTGAACAAGCGCGTGATCCGCTCCACCGGCCGGATCGGGCCGAAGGAACCCACTGTGGCGCCGAAAAAGGTCGTTTCGGCCCCCGAGGTCGCCGTGTACGCTGGGCCGGCGTTTGCCACCGCGCCCGAGCCGAGCTCCCTCCCCGTCCCAGGCTTCTGTCTCCGCCGCGCGGAGACCGAAGCGACACGTAGCCTGCGGTGCCTGCTGGGCATCGGCCAGGTCGCCTGACGGCCACCAAGGCCATCATCGCCGGACCAGCGTCCGTTCCGCTCCTTAGGTCTGCTCCTACTACTTCTTCGTCTCTTCTCGTCTTCCTCTTCTCCGGTGGTTCTATTCCGATGGATGGATGGATGGATGTAAGGATGGATCGTTGGATGGTTAGCGCCTGATGGGCGGATGGATCCGTTCGAGAGCTTCTCCGGATCAGATCTACTGGTACCTCTTCCGATCAACCTCTTCGGTATTTTTTCAGAAGAAGGTTGGGGAACAAGAGTTACCTGATGTTGGATTTGGTGGTGGTTAGGTTCACAGGATTCTAGCTGGTTTGGTTCGCTTCAAAAGTATGGCAGGGTAATTATGAGTAAAGAGTTGGGGGATGAAGGGTTTCGTTTTAGGTCGGTGTTGGTTCAGAAGTTGGCAGGCTAAGTTAGCGTGTTGATTAGTTGGTTGGTGGTTGTGTAGCTAATCTGGTAGTAGCAGATACCTGAATTAGTGTGTGTTTGACAAGTAGTAGTATGTGTTTCGTGGTCGATGTGATCTTAGGTCGCTTATGAGCTATGTTATGATGTGTAGTGGACAGCAGGTCGTATGTAAGAATTACTCCTATCGTGCAAAGTTTGTACTATCTATCTATCAGTTCAGATCTGATCTATCTATATATATCAGTGGCAATATTTCTATTTTCTGCATATGTTGATTTAATTGCTCTCAGAACTGCCGGATGGGGAGGAGAGGTTTCTTTTGTTCTGGATTTGCGTTGAGAACGTGAGAGCGGCTTATGCGTGTTCCAAACTGATTCATGGAGAGTTGGCTGCCAAAAAACATTTTGCTGCCCGTCACGCAACAATCTTTGCGGTTTGATCAAGCACCCAATCGAATGCGTAATTCTGTTTAGAACACGCATATCTGTATCGAGCATATCTATACCAGGCCAGAACCCAGAAGCCGGAAGAGGATATGGTTCATGCATCTGCCTGCCCTGCGGCGTGCCCTTTGAACGTTTCTTGATTCTTCGAGGCGTTGAAGGCATCAGCCAAACCAGCTGTTGACCGCTTGGCATGGCCATGGTCTCCGAACTCAATTTGACTCCGCCCGTTGGACACGGCAAAGATGCTTGAAGAAGTTACCGACTACCGATACAGCGGCGGCTTATCTTTCGGCAGCGTCGTCGAGTTGTTGCCGACCTGCAAGGGTTTGCCCGCCTACGCGCGAGGCATCGTCACCTGGCGACACGTCTGCCCGCAAAGGCGTTGGACGACACCGATTGCTGATTTTCCACAGGAACACTATCTGTGGTACCAGGCGACCTCCTCTGAGTCACACCCTAAGCCGGCGGTGAAGAAGCCCTAACAACGGGGCTCAAACTTCACGGGCTAAACAGCATCATCAGAAAAGGTTAAAATTTTCTTGCTGTTACATGTCCGTTGCGAATGTGTGGCACAAAACTTTCCAGTCGTATGAACTGTAAAAACACAATTGACAACCATTACAGGTTTGACATAGGCCCTTACTGTTATAATCTTTACATGAACAAGTTGCTGCTGCAGAGAAACTGCACTTCTTGTCCTCTGCCTATGAACTACAGGTGCGTCGTCCATTCCAGATTTCAAAATCTGGCAACCTACTAGAAGTACACAATGGAGGCCAGGAAAATATCCACGTGCATCAATTCACTATGGGACAATGCATATCAAGAATATTGGAACTTACATTACAAAAAGTATAGGAAAAAAAATGAGGACCATTCCCCAGCATTAAAGTAAGATACAACATCAAACCGATGTAAGGTAGCTCATGGTTAGTCCTAAGTTTCAATTGGGATGGTTTGGAGTTGACAGCATAAGAATATCTACTGACTGGTTCACAAATAACTAGTAGTTCATTTATAATGATCATACATTATAAAATTTGCATGATGTTGCTTGGAACAACTAACAATGTAATGACAATTCACAGTAACCATTATAGAAAAGCGCATGGCAAAAAATCAAGACTACATGGTCAACTATCGTATTAAAATGAATTTGCTTAGCAGTCTACAATGAGTGACCACCTTAAAACTGCATGCTGTCAGGTGCACAAAATCAAGACACTGGTACTTTAGAACACACATACGCATAAATGATGCCATGAGAAGAGATAAATAAACATATGTAGCATAATGAGGAATCAAAAAAATGATAGTGATATCATATAAATTAATTGTAGATTGGGGAAATGAAAAACTGCAACAAACTATTAGCAGGTGGAGATAAATTTCTGGGAAATCACCAAGCGGAACTTGCAACGGAGACATTACCATGTACTCTCTCTCCGGTTCCATATTTCTTGACGTTTTGTATAATGACACGGTCTTCAAAATGCAACTTTGACTTCTATTTTTTTCTATAAGTTTTTATTTAAAATTGACATATGTATACTTTTAGGAAAGAATTTTTAAAGACAAATCTATTCATATAGTTTTCACATCTTTAAACTTAACCACTTTAAAATTATTTGTAATTTATGTTTCCAATGTTTGACTCAAACATATCCAAAACATCAAGAATAATCTGTCTTGGAGGGAGTACTAAATCACAGGCTGGGCAACTAGATAACACATATGAATAAAACAATTCACTGTTACATCGCGCAAGCTGCTTGAATCTCTTTCATAAAGCCAATGATAAACCCTTGTAGCCCTTACAACAGTTATTATGGTTCCGTATACCAAAACATTACATGAACTAAAACTTTTGTTGCTACAAACTTTTCAATGACCTGATAGCTCACCTCTCAATAAAGTAGTTGCTTCCTCAGCTGGGAGAAACCTAGTCTGCTTTCACCGATGAGAAAAGATAGTGGACAAAGCAGAATGAAGAAATGAACCCGACGGTACCAGTGGCCAGCATAATAGCAATCACCATGAAGAGTGAGTAGCCAATGTAGAGGGTCGCGGACACTGGTCCACTCAGGCTTTTGAGGTCAAAAACAAGGTAGTTGATTGAGTACAAGAAAATGTAGATTGCCACCGATCCAGATGAGAAGAATGACTTCCACCACCATTTCCAGTCTTCAACACAGAGGTGCATGTAAGTCAGAACAAGGGAAACCTCAGCGCAGACAATGACCAGCAGCAGTAAGACAATGAAGAGGAATCCAAAGACATAGTACACACGCCCCATCCATATGCTTGACATGATGAAGAAGAGCTCGATGAATAAGGTGCCAAAGGGCAGTGTGCCAGCACCAAGGACCAACAACCAGGATGGATACTTCTGTGGAGGAATTTCCCGTGGGATCTGGTTTGTGCGAACAGGGTACTCAATGTGCGGTGCCTTGGCACCAAGGTATCCACCAACAAGTGTAAGCGGCACAGAGATGCAGAACCAGAGCAGAAGCAGCACAACGAACAACGAGAATGGGATGGCACCAGTGCTCTGGCTTCCCCACAGCAGGAAGTTCAGTGTTGTAAGGATTAAGAATGCGATGCCAGGGAAGAAGCAAGCCACCCTCCACGAAACACCAGCCCACCCAGAGTGATCTCCGCACTTGATTGTCTTCCAGACACGGACACCAGCGTATCCTGCCAGAATTCCAAGGACCATGTAGAAGAACAGCATGCCAGTGATCAGAGTACCACGGGAGGCCGGGGACATGAACCCAAGTGCAGCAAACAGAATGGTGACGACCGCCATCCCAAGGATCTGAACGCCATCCCCAACCATGATGCAGAGCAGCATCGGGTTGCTTGGAGCACGGAAGACATCACTGACCACAAGCTTCCACCCAGAGAGCTCCTCATTCATCTGGGCCTGCGCCTCGCTATCAAGCTCCTCATACTTGGTCAGATCCCGTCTCACAGTCCTCAGCAGTATGACAAACACAATACCAGCGAGGAATGCGATCACCATCAGGGAGTTGAGGATGGAGAACCAGTGCACCTTGGCCCCCTCCATCTTGAGGTAGGCGTCCCACCTCGACGGCCACTTGATGTCGCTCTCCACGAACTGCACCTCGTAGGTGTAGACGATGGGTTCGTTCTCCTTGATGCTCATGGACACGGTGGTCGGGTCGCATTTGATTTTGCGGGGGTACGAGTCATACATCTTATGCGATTTGACATCCTCCGGGTTGTGCTTGACGCTGCAGGGCACGACCTCGAAGCCAACCACCATCCAACCGGAGGACGCCCCGGCGCTACCGTCCTTACCACCCGCGGGGATGACGTCGGCGTCTGCGGCGGCCATGACGCGCGCCACATTGGCCTCCTCGTACTTGTGGACGAGGACCGTGAACTGGAGGTGGTTGAAGACGTAGTAGTCGACGCCTACGCGGATCCCTATGGGGTACCCCGTCCAGCGGAGGAAGTAGTCGTCCTTCCTGGTGTAACGTATAGCGGGGAGGTTGTCGAGGATGAGGTTGACCTGGTACATCTCGTCGATGCGCTTCTTGAGCAGCGCGAAGGTGTCGGGCGCGAGCGGCGCGGAGCGGCAGAGGAAGACGTCCGACTCATTGGTGTACATCTTGAACCGGTACGGCGAGTTCTCGATGCGGTCGCCCATGAGCAGCTCGCCGAGGTTCTCCGCGACGTCCTTGACGCCCTCCGGCGGCACGCAGAACGGCAGGCTGTAGTAGCTGAACGGCATCTCCGTGTCGATGGAGGTCAGCGAGTTCACCTTCACGTAGAGCGGCTCGCCCGTGCTGTACTTGTGCGGGTAGCTCCCCGGGAGGTAGAACCCGCGGACCCCGGAGAGGAGCGCCGCCGCGACGGCGAACACGAGTAGCGCGCCGAGGCGAGCCATGGCTGGCTGGCCGCAGTTGGATCTGGATCGGGGAGGTTCTGGATCTGCGCGGCAGTAGGGGTTGCGCTTGGGTTGGTGCGGCGAAGGCGGCCCCCTCTCCGGCGAGTAGTATCTCGCCGGAAGAAAGGGGGGGGGGGGGGGGGGGGGGGGGGGGGGGGGGGGGGGGGGGGGGGGGGGGGGGGGGGGGGGGGGGGGGGGGGGGGGTCGGTGGCGGAGGAGCAGATCTGGTAGCGAAATGACACGAGGGAGGGAGGGGCGTTCGGGAGCGGTGGTGGTTTATACGGAGTGACGCGCTGCTGCTGCTCGGAATTTTTGGCGTGCTGAAAGGCCCGAAACGATAAGCTCGGGCTCCAAATTCCCCACGGCGCCCACCTTGCCCCTCCCCTCGGCGGGATTTTGCTGGTTGCCGGGATTTGGGTGGAATCCGCGGGGCCGGGTGAGTTTGTTTGGGGAGAAAATCCAGTGATCTGATGGACGGCCTGCACTTCTCTGGCTCCTCTGTTTTGGGGGGGGGCAGCAATTCTCCGATCTCGTTTCGCTGCTGGTGGAGTGGAGGCACGTCGAGCTCTCTTCTCCAGATCTGAGATGCCACCGTCGTGATCGAGATCCACTCCACCACGATGGTTCGGTGCGCGGTCAACTCGGCATCCTCTCCTCTCCTTGGGACCGGACAATCCCGGTTGTTCGTTGCACTCGCATCGACAGCTATCGACCGTGCCAAACGCGTATATTTTTCCTTGCAGATTCCATTCGACAACGTGGCACTGTATCAGTAACCACCACCCATATGGAGCATCAAAATATGGTTTGGTTTCGGACGGGGCCAACTCCGGCTCGTCAGGAGCTGGTACAGCAGCATTGTCAAACGGCAACGAACTCGATGGAGCGGAGCAACGACTCAACCTGCCTACCACGTTCTAGTCTCGTCGATAATTCGAGAGGCAGCAGCGCCAAGGCCAGGGACAAGAGGACCACCACGGCGCACGGCGATGCGAGTAACAAACCAGCCGCGTCGAATGCCTGCGCAACTACGCACCCCAATCCGGTAGCTGCCGCGTCTCGTGAATCTCGACGAAACAAACAAAATCGGCTGCAGAACGATCGTGACTTCGCGAGGAATGTCAAACAGCAACAACCGGTGATAGAGCCATGGTGCGAGAGGTGCCGGCGACAGGCTGATGGGCTGATGGCTGACGGGCTGATCCGGTGTCCCATTCACGGACAGGTGCGCCACCGAAGAAGCCACACAAACAGAGCGTGCTTGGGCCGCTCGATTCTGGAGACGGGCAGGGCCCAGACGCACGGCACTGCGCGGCCTACGTGCGAACGGTGGCCTGCTCTGTCTAATCAAACGGCGCGCGTTTGCGTTTCTCATGCCATTATCGCGTGTTTGGCTTTTTCTCTTTTCCGTTATACTCTCTATTTTCCTCTCCTTTCTTAAACTCTACGTATTTATTTCCACCATAGATCACGTGAATTTATTGAATTATGAAAATTTATATAAAAGCTTGATTGTAAAAAATTATAACTCAAAAGCTGAAACAAACAAGTAAATTATGCAATTGCGAAGTGAAGATTGTGAGTTATGTGATACAAAATTTGATAAAACTTAGAAAAGAATAGATTGTGAGATTTTAGATTTTAAAAAGTTCAGCTAACAGAATCTGAAACAAAATTTAGACAGTTTGTTTTTACTAGCATTATTAAAAGCAGAATCTCAAAATTTTTAATGGAAATAAAGTCTTAGCTCTCGTGTCAAACCCAAAATGCCATTTTTTCATCGATGGAGTAAGCAATTATCATCTTGGCATGATTCGTAGGCTACAATACTAAGCTGCTTTCAATTATTCATTAAACGTCATGTAATTCATTTTATGCCATGATGCCTCATCGGGACTCGGGAGTCGTTCTTGAGACAGAGAAGAAGAACGTAGTTGCCGATGACGTCTCCAATGCGAAGTCGTTGCCGTTCTTGACCTGTTCTTGACGATGATTTCTTGGTCGCTTCGTGAAGAGCGTGCTGATAACGTGTTAAGAGCAGAGACAATTAGAGAACACAATTGAAGAAACAAAATGATTCAACCATCTTTATTATTGCAGAGTGTATATATATATATATACACACACAGAGAGAGAGAAAGATGTAAACAAACATAACAGCTTATTTATCAGATTATTTTAATCTCAAGTTTAGATTATTATAATTTAATAAACTGGTTATTAAGTGTTTATTTGAGATTATAGTTTTCAAAACCCACTACTCCTACTAAGTTGAAAAAATAAGCTAGGTTATTACAAACAAGCATAGGTTATAATCTCTAAGTTATAATTAAGATTATAAAATATTAAAATTATAACTTCACTTGGGAATATTTTCTAACAATGACATTAACTTTTTTAAAGAGAAGTAAATAGTACTCCCTCCATTAGCATATAACTGAGGTTTTAGGATTTAAATTGCTGATCAGTACCAAAGACAAAAGACCATCCTACCCTCCCTCACAACCGTGAAACAAGGAAGAAAACAGAGCACCAGCGCCGTCGCAGACCAGCGTCTCGACCTCCCCTGTCGCCTCGCCACACGCTGCCATAGTCCCAGGCGGAGGGTGAATCTTTGAGATCCCCAGTGGTGCCGCGCCTGAGCTCGTCCCCGCGTTCGACGCGGCATGCGCCTCCCCCCCCCCCCCCCCCCCCCCCCTCCCCCCGCCCGCCCGACCACGCATGCGAGCACATGAAAATCAATTCGACCAACGCGTATATCTCATCCATGGCTGCGTCCGCTGCAAAAAATGCACAGCCAAATCCAATCAATCTTCCACTTATGCTTCAGCAACACACCAACAAATACATTGAGCTTAGCAAGCGTTGCAGTCTTGCAGAAACAGAAAACCAGTACTAAAGTGCTCGAGGGTTTGTGCGGAAGGTACACTACGACGCTGCTCTTCCGGAGGAGCGGCGCGACAGATCTTGGGATCGAGATCCTCTGCATTAATCAGTGAGTCAATAACACGTGAGATCAAACTCACGTGTCATTGACTTCCAATGCACTTATACTAATGCAGAGGATCCGCATCTCAGATCTTGCGCATGCACGGGAAGGGGCCGAAGGGCACCCACACGCTCACCGACGGCGGTGACGGTGGACAAGCACGGAGCACGAGAAGGGCATCCCCGCGGTCATCGACAGCGGTCCCACTTTCGAGTTCCACTGCGGCGGCGAGTGCGGATGCGTCTCCGCTGGAAGCCATGGATTTTGGCATCATGAGTGGAGAGAAAAAAGATGTACTCCGTAACGTGGAGGAGCCGGTGTCGGTAGAGGCCAGAACGACACTTGTTTCGAGACTTTTCACAGGAGCTAAAACATCAAAGACGAAGAAAATACTTACTAACACTTCCATGTCATATTATTTAGTACTAATAATTATTTATAATATAACAGTTAAGAAATTACTACAACACTTTATAGAAAAGCAGCTACTAATAATACTGCCCGTACAGCTGTACTACTCTAAAAATCGATTCAGAGTTAAACTCCCGAAGTGCACTTCAAAGCGCAGAAATGGGAAAGCAAAAATACGGAAAGCCGTCACACTCACAGGCTCACCAGCTCTGCTCTGCCAAACCGCGACGCAGACGCGGTCGCCACTCGCCTCCGTCAAGCAGCCAGCAGCGAACAAACTCCGCTCCACCTACTATAGCGCGAGATCCGGCCAAAGCCAGCCGCCACCGGCGCCCGCCGCCATGCCCCTCGCCTCCTCCTCCTCCTCCTCGTCCCAACACCGCTCCCGTCTCCGCTTCCGCGCCGCGCCGCTTCTCCTCGCCGTCGTCCTCGCGGTCCTCGTCATCACCGAGCTCCTCCGCACCAGCGCCCGCCGCGGGTTCTCCCCGTCCGCGGGCCGGCTCGGCTCCGCCTCCGCCTCCTCCACCGGCGGCAACCGCTCCGTCGCGCAGCGCAAGATCCTGCTCGATCCGTCCTTCTCTCCGCGGCTGCCGCGCCAGAGCCCGCTCTCCCTCTCCCTTTCCCAGCGCAACGCGCTGCCGCCCCGCAACGCCGACCGGTTCCCGAGCTTGCCCGACGGCCACCTCAAGATCGTGCTCTACGTCCACAACCGTCCGCGTTACCTTCGCCTCGTCGTTGACAGCCTCTCCCGCGTCGAGGGCATCGGCGAGGCGCTGCTCATCGTCAGCCACGATGGTTACTTCCCGGAGATGGACAAGATCGTGCAAGGCATCAACTTCTGCCAGGTGAAGCAGATCTTCGCGCCGTACTCGCCTCACCTCTTCCCAGATTCCTTCCCCGGCGTCACCCCGGGGGACTGCCAGAGCAAGGACAACGCGGCGGAGAAGAAGTGCCAGGGCAAGCCAGATCAATACGGCAACCACCGGTCCCCGAGAATCGTGTCTCTGAAGCATCACTGGTGGTGGATGATGAACACCGTGTGGGATGGACTGGAGGAGACCAGGGACTTCGACGGGCACATTCTATTCATTGAGGAGGATCACTACATCTTCCCCAATGCGTACCGGAACGCCCAGCTGCTTGTGGGTTTGAAGCTGAAGAAGTGCCCCCAGTGCTATGCTATCAATTTGGCGCCATCAGATGTCAGATCGCAAGGTGAAGGCTGGGCAAGCCTGGTAGCTGAGAAGATGGGTAACATCGGCTATGCCTTCAATAGGACTGTGTGGAGGAAGATTCATGCCAAGGCTAAGCAGTTTTGTGCATTTGATGAGTACAATTGGGATATAACGATGTGGGCAACTGTGTACCCATCATTTGGAGCTCCTGTTTACAGTCTAAGAGGACCTAGGAGAAGTGCTGCACATTTCGGCAAGTGTGGTCTGCACCAAGGCCAAGGTTCGAACAATGTGTGTGTAGATAATGGTGCAGCAGCTGTGAAATTGGAGGACACTGATAAGGTTCCTAACATAAAAGCTAACTGGCCAGTCCACATCATCCATAAGCAAGAAGGGTATCAGGCTGGTTTCAAAGGATGGGGTGGATGGGGTGATCGGCGTGATCGTGATCTATGTTTGAGTTTTGCATACACATACCATGTTTAAGACCCATCATCTGCATAATGGGAGTATAGGCACTTGATTTTTTGGCACAACTGATGCCACTGTTGTATTGTTGTTTCACCCATGATTGTGCTATAAATTTTTGTAGTGTAGTTTCGGTGTTGATAGAGAGTGCTACTAGATTTAGGTCGCCCTTCATCAACTGTATGACTGAAGCCCAATGGTATGGATAAATGATAAAGTTTACTATACAGCTTTCTTTGCAGCATTTATCGCCGAGAAATTGCTGTCTATTTGAATTATTAGTTTGTATACATCATGATTAGTGAACTCTAATCAGTGACTTGCCATTTGAGTTAATAGGAACCTCTACCTGTATGTTCCATCGGCACTTAATGAATTGTTGTCTATATTATGTTATTTGATTCCTCTTTACGTATTCCCTCATCTTCTTAGAGGTCTTGTGTTATCTTAAACTCTGATCCTTGTATTTCATATGAATTCTTTCTACTCCTGTCTTTAATAGGTGAGGATTTTTTAAGTAGCTAATTTTGCCCTACTACTAGTAGAAGTATACCTCCGGCCAACCAAATCTAAAGTACTTGTCTTACAGTTTTTTCCTGCTATTATTGTTATAATTTGTTATGTCATCTAATAGCATTTATTAACTATACTGATGTCCAAATGTAGCAGTCTTGTGCCGCCATATATTTTTAGTTACCTGGGTATTGTTTATATTCTGTCATTATTTTCTGCTAAATTCAAAAATGGAATCCTTGAAACGCATAATCAGAATCTTTTTATAGAACTAAGGGTTGGGGCCACAATGAAACCATTGTAAGCTACTTATCTAATAAATTCATATGTTCAATAAATAATCAGATGCATTCTCACTAGTGTGAATATTATCCCACACTATGCAGTCACACTATTATTTTTGACAAAATATATGCTACTCTGATCATATTTGAAAACAACAAATAGTCACAAAGTGATTATAGCATGTTTTTTAGATACCAAGGCAAAATTCATAGTGGTATTTTCCTGTTTCTTGATAGAGTACATTAACATGTCTTACTTCAGCACCAGTGCCTGTTTCTCTGTAGTACTTGGGGTTGAACAAGTTTTGGGCTGCACTATAGACCCAGATTTTATAGTCTGCCTTGCTTGGAGTGCTCTTGTAAATGCAATTGTGACCAGATGCTGTTTTCAGGTTTTCATGAAGGTAAATTGGTTTTAAGTCTCGAAATAAGGTGGGCTTGACTCAGCTTGGGCTGGCTGCGCTCAGCACTTTGTTTTTTGACCTTGTGACCAGATGCTCTGAGAAGCCATCTCATCTCTCAACGAGCTAAATGTTTTTTTTTTTTGAATATTAACAAGGGTTTGAGGTTGATTATTCATGCAAGAATTACGTTCGGGCCATCTACTTATTTCCAATGAATTATGTACGCATTTGCTATATCTTTAAAGACAAAGAACAAATCTCCAAAATAAATGTAAGTATATATAGTTCTTCGTTATACATTAAATGGCTGTCTTTTCTGATCTATCTGAAATTTTGATCTTTAATCTTTTTAAGATTTGCAGAACTGAGATGCTGTAGTCCTAAATGACGAGGAGGATCCTATGTAGGTTCAGTTTTACTCGACCATTCCTCCACTCCTACCCTGCTCATTTTAATGTTTCCCTACTTTGTTTACTGTTTGTCGCAAAAGGAAGTTATGAACGCTGTGTTCCACTGTGATCTTGTGTCTAGTTGCTCTTCAATTGCCTGAATTGCATGCTATCGAATATAGAGAGATGACTCCAGTGCAAGGTATGGATCCACACCATAATATATAGAAATGCTTACATCTCACATACAACTTTTCATCTTAGATACTGGGAGGTTTTCTTTTATTTTAGTTTCCCAAATCGTATTATCTTTATATAATTCTTCTGTTAAAAAAAACTTTTATTGTCGTTTCATTTGCCTTGTGCTCCATCAAATAGGTGGAGTAGGAGAGGTGGAACCTGCAATATCAACAACGGAACACATGGCAAGCATATTTGACTCTTTTCCCTAAAACAAAAAACATCTTTGACTCTTGCCTGTCATGCTTCCTGCTCCATCAAATAGGTGGAGGAGGCCCATTTCGATGAGCCATGCGATGACCTTCAGACCCTTCTCCCCCAGCCAACATTGACATTATTAGCCGGCGAAGTTGGCTCGCGAGACAATAGCCGTCTACGACAAGTACCATGCCGTTAAGAACGGTACGTACAGTTTAGAGTGGAGCAACATGGTAAACAAAGAATACTCCAGCGACCCATGCACCGTATACATAGCTAGGGGTGTAAATTGAAACCTATGTTCGCCCCTGAACATTTTTAGTTCAACTAAATAAGTTTTTTACAATAATGGTTTGTTTTGAAAAAAAAAAAGATCATTAGTTGAGCTGAAGAGGTTGGAAGGCGAAATAAAACTTAAGATCACCAATTTTCATCCGTACGTATATATAACAGGTTACTGTTTCGGAGTAGAGATTAACGTGAGCGACTAGCCACTCTCAGCAGTCCAGACTACTACAGTAACACAAGACACATCGGCAGGAGCATCAGCCAGCCGCGGCGGGTTGCTCCTGCTCGGCGAGGAGGTGGACGTGTGCACGGCAGACGGGGCAGCGCGAGGCGGCCTGTACCCACGGCACGGCGCAGGCCCAATGGAATTGGTGCGCGCAGGGCAGGTGCACCAGCACGTCCCCCGCTTGGAGCTCCTCCAGGCACACGGCGCACTCCGTCCCGGCCTCCGACGCAGGCGCTGGTGGCCTCCGCCGCAGCCCGCTCCAGACGAACCGGCGCCGGCCTGCAGCTCCTGCCGCCGCCGCCCTGTTCTTGGTTAGCACCTCCCGCTGCAGCACTCCCGTCAGCGGCGCCGTCGTGGCCGAGTGTTCGTTGTTGATGCCATCGCGGCCGCTACTCGCTGCCCGGGCTTCTTGGCTCGTCGAGGTGCTCTGACGCCTGCAGCGATTTGTGGCCATCACTGTTAGTTCTGTGTGTTGAAGCGTGAGCTAGGTTGCCACGAATGAATCATTCCTCTTAATCAAAAAATTAAATTAGTTTAAATATAAATTAAATTAGTTTAAATATGTAAAATTTTAAGTTGTGATTCAAATAACTTTAATGATTAATTAAATTATAACAAAATATATAATTTTTATTAAATTTTTTAAATAAAACAAATGATTAAGAACGGAGAGAGTACGTTCGTGAGTAGACATGGCACTAGATTCCCGCGCAAAATCATCTTGGCACGTTAACGGAAAAAGGAAGGAGCAGTAGTACGCATGAATGGAAGATTTTCAGCCCTATATATCTTGCTTCTTAATCTGTTATAGTTGTAATATTTCTAAAACCTGACGAATCCTTCGAATTCTGAACATTAGATAGAATGGGAAATGCTGCAACTCTGAAGAACGATGATACTAGTTCAGCAATCAATCTGCGGCAAACAGTAACCCACCTCTTGCCCACAGATTCTCTCTGCCCCCTCAGCTTCTGATCCAGCCTCTCCTTCGCCTCCCGGGCGTTGCTGTCCAGCATCCATGCGTGCGCCGTCTCCTCCCTGCACGCGCTGCTCCTGATCTCCTGTGAATTGTCTCATGGCGCAACCACTGATAAGAACGCGGACCGTGAACAATAAGAGAACTTTTTTTATCACGAACAGAACGAGGCGCTCGTACCTTGGAACCGAGGCGCGCATGGCCATGCCCAGCGGCGGTGTAGAGGCACAGGGACGGCCGCCGCGTCCCGCCCGGCGGCGCCTCGGCCACGGCCTGCCGGACGCGCCGCCGCCGGGCGCACTCCAC
>BCLG01000519.1:153233-175412 GCA_001602295.1 Zoysia matrella
CGCCGGGCGCACTCCACGCCGGGGAGCATCCCGGCCATGAGGACCATCCACGTAGCACACGAGCTAGTGTCAGGTGATAACAACAACACGCCACCTGCAACCTGCCTAGCAGCTAGCTACCGAAGTAGCAGTATCCCAGTTGTGTCGCACGCGCTTGCTTCTCGCGACGTAAGATTCCAAAGCAGCTACCGGCGATCGGTGTGTGCCCTTCATCTGGATCAGAGAGATGAGGAGGAGGAGGAGGAGGAGGCCTGCCATCTCGCACCGCTCGGCAGGCTCATCGTCTAGCTTGGATGCAGCAGGGCAGCAGAGGTGTGTGTGTAGTGAGGAACCGAGGAAGAGGAGGAAGAGAGCCGACGATGACGTTACGCCAATCCCCCCAACTAGCTCTACGACAAACTAGCGATGATGATGCTCTGTATTTAAGCGGTTCATGTGGAGGCGCCCCCGCGCTGCAGAAACAGCAATTTGAGCACAAACTCGGGCCAACTGAGATCAAGTGATAACCTCATCTCGATCCACATCCTCCCAGCTTCAAATCAACGCACGCAGTACAGTCGCTATGCCCAGCCATACGATGCAAAGTTCAATCCCAGCACGCGTTTTGCACCTCCACAATTAAGCATGTCTTTTCCGCCGAAACTACTGAGACCACATTTCCATTTTCCCCAATCGATCTGCCTGAAATCTTCAGAGATGGAACGGCGGCGTCCCAAACTCGACAGCAAAAATCCAGTCGATCCCAGCAGCAGAATTCAGCAGGCTTTTTGACCAACGCGAACGGAGACGGAACGATGCCCCCAGAACATTTCGATAGTCCCTGCTTCAGGCTCAAGCGATGGATGAATGAAAGCTCGTCCGTTCGCGTGGCCGTGGTGGACAGGGACAGGCCCGGGACACGTACCATTATCTTCGGTTTGGAGCGGTCGAGCGAACAAAGCAGCTGTTTTCGACATTATTTGTGGCGCCCACACACCAATTCGCTGTTGACGACGACGCGGCAACAGCAGTGACCAAGCTATTGCTCTGGGAAATAACGAACGCTCAATACTCTTGAGTACAGTGCGGTTGATCGTGCCACTGCCACATCTTTAAACCCCAGTTAGAAAAAAGATAAATAGATTAGATTCCAGTCATCCGAGTTTTTTTGGGCCATGTCAAGCGATCATTCTCAAGATGGAGAATCGTGAGGAAGATGTGTAGTAGTATTCCACTGCTAGCTTGAACGTGGATAGGAACATGCCCACAGTTGGATCCACGTCGAATCTAATCTGCAGCATGTTGTCCCGAGGAAAACCTTTCTCCAGCTGAGATTTTGGATCACTGCAGATTCCAGCTGATAAGATGTCGTCATAAAGAACGGCATGCTTCCAGATCCAGGTAACAACTTCACAGCAAAATCTCTCAGTTGGCAGCAACACTGCTCCTAAGTTCTCCATTACGTACGTGGCCCGTAGCGTACCACAATCGGTAACGGATCTATCACCACATAAATCGCACCATCTACCACAAACCGCTCGACATCTCGAAGCCACAAATGTCAGAATCAATTGCTGGGTATGGGAGAAGAGGTGCCGGCAAGCCATTGTATGCGGTACCGCGTGACGAAGAGCTGTGGCTGGAGCGCGTGAAATTACACCACCATCTCGAAAAGCTTTGTGAGAAGGGGATAGCGCACTCCATAACAGCTGCTAATCACATCTTTTGCTTCGGATTAGGTCAGTGCTGAACAAGATACGCCGATGGAGATGTACAGGTCGACGCTAGTGATCGATCACCATCTTCTGAGCCTGAACGAGCCAGGTTGAGATGGCCTGGTGGGATGCCACGGAACAAGGTGCGATTGCGACCGTTCACTCGTGGCACAATTCGAGCGCAAACCAAAACGATTCGACCGATTTCGTCGTTTCGATCTGAAAGGACTGCAAATCGGCCTGGAGAAAACGAAAACGAGTTTGATTCAGGACTCAAGATGCTTCGCCCACGTACTCTGTTGCCGGCCCAGTTGAACATCCCGCCGCGGAGGTGGCCACGCGCACCGCAAGACGGCCCCGACGCCCGAGCCGTCCGTGTAGGATCCGACGGCAGCGCGGTAACGCGGCTCCTTTGCCAGGAGCGCGGGGTTTGGTTTCCGTTAGTCCCACCTCGCGGATCCAGCCAGGCGGGGGCGGGCGAGCGACAATATAACGATGCCCAGGTGCGGCCTTGAACCATACTTACCTGGACGGGGTCGATGGGCGATCATCAAGGCCCATGGCCTAGATCAGTGGCCCACATTGCACTTCGTGGGTGCGCTGGTCTACCATCTCCCCAAGTGGGAGAGTGGACGTCATAATTTGTGGTAGAGGGGGTACGCGTTCGCGCGGCCCCTGCCAATGCTTGTAAATTAAAACTTCAATTTGATCCACGGCCTTTTTAAGAGGAAGATCGGGAACGAAATATGAACAGATGCGTATCCTGTTTGAGAGGCACAAAAAAGAAATAGGTCGGGAACGAAATGCTGAAGGCTTCATTTTGCCCTTGCCAGATCTTGTAAATTAAAATTAGGCCCATTCCCTTTTCAAGACGTTGGTTGGGAACGAAATACTGAGGCCTCATTTTTGACGTGTTAAACTTCGGGCAATGGATCATAAAATCCGTACGTTGACTGGTTTTTAGATAATTTGATAATCGTTTCTAGCAGCAATAGACCATTTTTGTTTGGTGACGTGAAATCTGGATTTATTTATTTGGTAGGAGAATATGCATCCAATGCCTAGGCTTCAGCATAAGGGAGAATAAACTGAATGCAGAATTTGCACATACATCTACAGGTTGTCATACGGGGGAATGCTACAGGATATATACAAGTCCGAAGACCCTGTTAGAAACGACGCATGTGTCGCACAATTTTGGACGCTCTTCGGCAGGAGATTGTCGACAAACTGTCAGTGATGACAGGATCATCGTTCATAGTCTCATCTCGATGCTCCAGCTCCACCGAACGAGCTTCCATCGGTGGGCTGCAGCGGATGCCATGCGCAGCTGGACGCATATGGCAGCGTCAGTCTTCAAGATGCAACCTCGCAGACATCTCCGCGGCACAACGGGCACACCCTGCGGGATTTCAACCACAAGAATGAAAAAACTTGTGAGGCCACGCTAAAAGAAAACTTTGAGGCCACTGACTAGCGATAGTCAGTGTTAAAGCACCACAGAGGACCAGCCAGATACCTGTGCACTTCTTTTAGCCACTTGTCAACACATTGCAGATGAAACTCGTGCTTGCAAGGAAGAGTTCTAATCTGTTCTCCATCCTCATACTCGGTTAAGCAGATATGGCACCTGATGAGAGCAGGAGGATGACACGTTAGAGATCCAATCATATACTCCCTCCGGTTTTAAAATATTGACACCGTTGACTTTCAACAT
This sequence comes from Zoysia matrella, assembly GCA_001602295.1. Taxonomy (NCBI): domain Eukaryota; kingdom Viridiplantae; phylum Streptophyta; class Magnoliopsida; order Poales; family Poaceae; genus Zoysia; species Zoysia matrella. The sequence continues at coordinate 156,645 of BCLG01000519.1, forward strand.
CAACTTTGACCATTCGTCTTATTCAAAAAATTTGTTTAAATGTATAAACTTTTATTATTATTTGATTTATCATTAGTAAAATTTAAATCACAGCTAATAATTTTACACATTAGAACAAATTTTTTGAATAAGACGAATGGTCAAAGTTGATGTTTGAAGTCAACAGTGTCAATAATTTAAAACCGGACCGAGTAATTAACAAGAAGGCAGGGGAATGGGTAGCATGCAAGCATTTTCTCCACACTAATATGACAACTGTTTATTAAAAAAAGAAAGAAAACTACAGCAAAGCACCATAACTCTATGAGGCGCACCTGATTTCACAGTTAAAGGGTTTCATGATATACAATTGTATTTGACGGTAAAATATTTCAAAAACAAATGCTGTTCATCCCCAATTACTCTGTGGCACAAATGAGAACATCACAACATGTCTAAATGCATGTCTGAAACTGTCTAATGACAGTAATACCACTGAATAACATACTACTTCCCTCCCATGGAAACATTTATAATCATAACAAAATCTTATTATGCAAAACTTTTGCCAAATATAGAGGTTAGAATGACAAGAAGCTCACTGTTCCATATCATCACTGCACTGGGGTGTCTCAAATTTTTTGTAGCTCTTACATGGCAATGAATTAACCACAGATTCAGGAGCTCGAGAAGAGATCATGGAAAGTGAAAGCGATGAAGGTTGACGGTGAATTTCATCCAGCACCTGGAAAGAATTCTTCAGGCCATCATTACATGACTTAGGCAGTAATGTGCCATAAATGCAACAAACACTTCAACATTTTAAGCACTCCCAACAATCTCCCATTAAACTACCTACCTTACAAATTTATTTTCAAATAACATCTTCTGTTTGTTGCACAATTCCAAACATGCCTGAAGAATCCAAACCATGTTGTCAAACTTTTGTGATGCGCCTTGGCCCTTGGCCTCACAAAATTTCCAATTATCATAGTACATACATATACCGCATGTATCCTATATTTTTATAAACACAGCATGGTTATTTGGATGATGTTTACTAATTTGAGCTTTAGGACTAATGGATTTTCAAACCCACAATAGATAATGCTTGATGTTATATCAAACTTAATGCTTTGAATCTCAGTACAAGTAGATTAACATTGTCAAATTAAAATCTCAAACATGAGGTTAAACTCTACAATGTACACGGCGTATCATTGTCAATTCTCAATAGCATAAAAGAGTGAAAATACTTTAGAAGTATATTGAATGTTGTGTTCCTAGAATGCTGATGATAAGCAGATAGGAGTAATCATTAAGGAAGACAAACCTCAAATAATGCCTCAGTTAACATGACTATTCTCGATATACTTGCCCGGGCGCTAGACTCTTCAGCAATCAAGAAAGAATCACAGGTGCATCGACCAATTTGATGAATCCCCAAGGGACAAGCAGAAGTACTTTGCTCATTCCCACTATCAAAAACAGCACGACGACGCTCCCTAATCTGTAGCAAAGAATAATACCAAGTCAAGAACATGTGACATGAGAACATAAGCTGCATCAAATGACAAATAAAAAATATAACAGCAAAGAGAGATGGTCTGGTAAGCAATTATCCGGGGTCTTGAGTATTGACTTACTCTGATTGAACCATGGCGTCTGCGATGAGAATATCTTGACTCCTCCAACTCTCCAAAAAGGTCATCACCAAGATGAAGCCATGTGCTGTAAAAACCCAGATCGTCAGTTTCAGAATCTGGATCACCTCTAGAGCCAAGTCTAGATAACGCATCCCACAGAAACCTTCTATGGCTCCTTCTCGTTTCACTGCTACTTGAATCCCCAAATCGTCTGAGACCATCATTTGAGAAAATGCTCATCATGTCATCATGTAATATACTCCCGCCACTCTGACCACGTGGCCCAGTGAATATGGTGATGTCTGCTCTTGTAGGGAGTGAATCTGTGGTTGATTCTCCAATTACAGATGATGCAGATGAAGTATTAGGCAACAGTGATGTTAAGCTAGATTGAGATAAATCTGATCTTTCGCTTGATGTGACAGTTGTGGACGAAATCCCTTGGGGAGCTCTCTCTCCCTCCAAGTCAGCAATAATCCTTTCAGATGTCATGAGAGAGGGGTGGAAATGAGATTCAGAAATTGAACTACCTATTTCGTTAGTGTTGAGTGCATTAGGAACATTTTCTATCTCTGATCCTATAGAACTTATTCCTTCCCTCGATGTTCTATCAATACTGACAGCTTCATTACTGAAATCTCCCCTAAGCAAGACATCTTTTCCATCTGATCTTTCAAGGCCACTTGTTTGAGCGTTATCAGCACCCATGACATCTTCCTTGTTTTCATGACAGTTGAGGTGACTGAACCTGAGATGATGGCTTATGGTGCTTGAAGAGGAATGTACTCTTGGATCTGTTTCACTGGATGATTGGATGTCCTTGGCAGCTATAGAAGCACGAAAGCCCATAACATTCGCTGCTCGCTCCGCTTGCTGAGATTGTACCTGTAGAGAATTCTTCCCTGATATCAGATTACAATATAGTAAAATACAATATAGAGATAAAATCATAAAAGGCTATCTCCCCAAAGACTGAAACTAAAAATTCATAAAATATTTCCTAAATAACAAGGACTTGAACAGAAAATACGATCCAAATTTCACAACTATGTTTCGACCTGTCATTCATACACAGCACTCATTTTACACTGATAGACTCTGTAAGTCTTCTCCTTCAATCATGCGCGTTGTGGGAAGGTACATATATTAGGTGTTCCAAAAAAAAAAAATGTAGTAAGCCCAGAGGCCATTATCCAGCTTACATACTTAGCCCTCATTTTGCACTGAAAGACTAAGTCATTCACCTTCAATCATGTGCGTTATGGGAAGATATTAAGCGTTTCCAAGAAAAGAATGTAGTAAGCCCAGAGGCCATTATCCAGCTTACATACAGAAAGGACCATGAATTTCCAGTTAAATGGTCAACTGCTCCATAGTTGTCAACAATCGAAAAATTAATGATAACTCAAAAGCTCCAAAACATGCCGTGCTTCTAATTCAAACTCGAGCATGACTTCCCGTAAATCAAAAGTATTCCCCCAACAACATCACCAGCCCCTGTTCCAGATACCCACCGTGGCAAATCTGCCTCTGCGGAGAACTGAACAAGGCAAAACTCAAGCTGCGAGACTCAAAATCGCGCTCCCCAGCATCTCGACAGAGTGGGGGGTGTCACGGTACTGGAGCTACCTCGTGAGCGCGCGAGGAGGAGGCCACCGCGGCGGGTCTCCCGCCGTCTCCATCAACGGCGGCCGCGGCAGAGGATCCGGCGCCGAAGCACCCGGCTAAGCCGAGGCGCGCCCGGCGGCGTACCGGCGCGTCGCCGCGGCTGCTCCCGGCTCCCATCGCGCTCGCGCTTTTAAGGTTTTTTTTTTCCCCTTCTCCTTTTTGGATCTCCTCGGAGGCTCGGAGTGAAAGAGGGCGGAGGACAAAGGAAATTGCAAGGAAATGACTTGGAAGTGGCGTGTTCGTGGGGTCGCGTCGCCTTTTATTTCGCGATGTTTACAAATTTCAGTATTTTCCCTGGCTGCCAGCTGGAGGTTATTTGCCGTGTGGATAAGAAGGTCTGGTGGTTTATCATCTCAAGTCACTGATGGAAGTCAAGGCAGTGCCATCTCTAAAACAACGCTTCCTCTAAATAAATACTGTACATTACAACAATAAGTGTATTTTTCAAAATAATGTAAGCATATCCATAGGATCCTGACGTCCTATATGTAAATCTAGATGAATTAGGAATTACTGGTGTAAAATGGCATGCCTAGTGAAAAGTGTCCAGATAAAATCTTACTACAGTACCAATTATCCTTGCATAGATGGACTTGATCGCAAACAAGATGAACGCCCATGCATCGTGCGGCTTAGAATTTGGTGATGCGTGCACGCAAGAAAGATTCATGGGCATAAAGAAAAAACGTTGCTTTGTTTATGCCACACCAGATGGGCGCCGATGATCACAAGCTGCTTCCATGCAACTGCATCCCATGTTCCATGTCCCAGATTCAAAGCACCGGATCCGGTTCAAGTGGTTCGGTTGCTACAGGATTTGAGTAAAGATTACTAGTACTAGTACTAGTAGTTCACCTCACCAGACCCTGAAAATGGATTCTGAACCGTTGATTGACATGCCGAGTCCTGCCTCCTGCGCCCGGCGACATCTCCTGGATTGATCCATCTCGTACACGAATCTTGATGGGGGTCTCACTTATTAGCTCGTCTCCGTCTCCTTCAGTTCTGAACCTTTCATCATTTCGTTTGGCGTCCAAACATCAGAAGACATCTGCACTGCTCACCTGCATTTTCATGTCGTGCTATGATTTTCAGTTTGAAAGGTCACGCTTGGTTATTATTTCGTTCCTTTGTTCATATATATATATGCTCTAGGATTCAGATGACACTGCAGTTCTACGTGTAGGCAGCAGTTGGTCAGAATTATATTGTTATCATCAGTTGCAATTGATGATAACTATTTTCCCCCCTTTGTTCATCAGCTACTTAGCTGAATGTTTGTAATGCTGCCGTGAACACTGCCGTGAACGGGGCTGGCATGTCCTCCTGAGAATGAGTAGCTTCTGCATAATCGAATCAGCGTTTTTCGTAAACCAGGTTTCAGATATGAGCAGATCAAATACACTGCCTTTCAGAGGCGAACAAGCAGAATTCGTCGAAGCCCAGAAACACGAAACAAATCCATAGAAGTTACTCCAGCGCAACCAGCTGAAACCCGCTGCATAGTATTTGAGAATTAAAAAACAACGCTGCATAGTTCCAATTTTTTTTTTCTCTCTCGCTGTCAAGACTCTGCCAAGCAACCAATTAAGCACACTTATAATAAAAAAAATTCGTCCTAGCAATATCCAAACAGCCAGATTGTCTGACGAGATTTCTTTGAAGGGAAGACAGTGACAACGCCACAACAGTACTGACAGCTAAATTGACAGGATAACGACCAACGTTTTTATATATCTGATCGTTTGTTCAATAGTGAAATTAATTAAAGGTCTTATTGGCACAGGAGTGCAATGCTAACTGTTTTGTTAAGGAGCTTTGCATCAAATGAAACGAAACGAAGTTTCGAGGGTCGGTGCGCTTTACCCATCAGACATGCCGGTAGGCTGCTTCTTGCCGAACGTCCGGTAGTGGGCATCGATTTCTGCAGACACTGACCATTCCGGCATTGAACACTAACTGAACGATTTGTGCAGCTCAAAATTTCAGTACTCCTACTTACAATGTCTTGTTGAAGCGCGAAAATAACATGCTTAAGTTGGCACGGCAATTTGGGAGTGATATTATATTCTATCCGTTGTGAAATTGTTATTGCCAGCCACTTCAAATTTGAACTTACCAATAACAACAGTTTTCAGAACAAGGGACTATAGCTTAAATGAATCTTGAATTAAGAAACAAATGACTCTTTCGACACCCACATAAAAATTCTGATTTTCTACATTTTTTTCTACTAGCACTAAAAGAGAGAAGATAGCTTAAACGCACGACATCTTCCAATTATGAAGCAAAGGACTCTTGCTGCTCCCATTTTGTTTCTGATTTTCTACCACTTCTTTTTTTTTTATCGAGTTTACTTTTCTCCTAATAATGAACTGATGAAGGTTAACGTGGACAAAATATGCGAGTTCGTTCATTTTTCTAAGGATGTCTGCGACATTACGTGTGGCTAACCAGAGGAACGACCTCCCGCGGCCGCCCAATGTTAGCCTGGCTTACGGGCTCGGCAACCAGCGTTGTCATGTGGCGCCGCTGGGATTTGACTTGTGCGGATTCCTCGCTGACGCTGATGGGTCACTTTGTATAGATTGCTTGTGTAAGAATAAATTGATAAGTTGGCAGATGAGTCTTTTTTTTCTAGGAGCACTATTTTGCTGACCTATCTCTTCGAACTTTTTTTATGTACCAGGAAAAAAAACTTTGGGATACCATTTCATTGGCCAATGGCCCAATGATCTGCAAACCAACCAATGTAAATGGTCTGGGCTGTCGTGGGCTCAACCGGCGAACCTGCGCTGATCCCATAACGAGGCCCAACATGAATCTTTTTTTTTTGAGAATCGGCCCAACACGAATCCTGCAGCCTGGTCGAGAGCACTCCAGTACTCCATAATGGTACGTCCCCACCTGGCATGACACTACACTAGCCCGTCACCCGTCAGTTCCCACCAAGTTCGAACTCTTCCGACCCTTCTAGGACAGGTCGACAGTCACACAACGCCGCCGCTCTCCTCGCTCCCGCGCGCCGCCGCTTGCATTCATGGTACGTCCCCTCACAGCCTCCGAATCCGAACCCTAGCTCTCCTCTCCCGCCCCCTCCTGGCTGCGCCGCCGCCAGTCTCACCTCGCCTCTTCCACGCCCGCCCTTCTGCAGGACTCCTCCTCCTCGCCGGCCGCCGGAGCGCCGATGGCGGCTTCCGCCCCGCCGCTCGACGACTGTCTCCGCCTCCTCCGCGGCGAGCGCGACGAGCAGAAGCTGGCGGGCCTCCTGGTCGCCACCAACGTGTGCCGCGCGGGCGACGCGGCCGCCGTCGTCGAGGTCTACCGCGCCGTCGGGCACCGCTTCCTCCGCCGCCTCCTCAACACCGGTAATACCGCATGCCTCGTGGTTGGAATTGGATACTGGTACTCTGCTAGGCTTCGGGTTCACTGGGTGGGTTTTTGCTTTCGTGTGCGCAGGGTTGGGGAAAGTTGAGGGAGGGAAGGAGGAGGAGCGGGAGGCGTACCTGCGCCTCTCCGTGACCGTGCTTGCCGGGCTCGCGCGCGTCCCGGAGGTCGCGTCCGATGAGGGGGTCGTCTCAACTGTGCCCCTCATCGCCGAGGTCGTCTCCAAATCGTAAGAAATTTCGCTCTGTGACATTCAGATGCACATGTTTGGCAACATAGCGTAAATGAAGCGGTATGCTTGAAACAATTTTTTGAATTTGCATGTTTGCCATTTGAAGACTCCTTTGCTATCCTGGTTTGAATGTGACTTAATAGCTTAGAGCAACTAATTTATGATGATTGCTTGTGATTCACAATTTCACATTTTGCTTATTGCTGTAGCTAAATCATGTGCTACAGGACTGATCCAGCACTTACTGAAGAATGCTTCGAACTTCTCTCACTTATTGCAATAGCCTCCGATGATGGGGTATATAAGTTTTGTGAGCCTGGAGTAATGGATATGATCTTCCTTGCGATATCAAGCTTACCTGAAGGTATTAGCAGTCAGTGCCCTTGGTACTTATTAGTAGAAGAAAATGCTCAATCACTTATTACGTTTTGCTGATTATTCTCTTTTTAGGTTCGAAGTCCATAGAGCTTGCCATTAATCTGATGCGATTGCTTGTTCATAAGCTCAGAGTGGACAATATGAGTATGGAGAAACTGCAAGGCATGACAAGCATGGTATGCACAGTATACTGAATATGTTACAAGAATCTTTCTCTATTTCTCGATTCAGCATTCCTACATTAACCTGATGATTGTACCTACAATTTTAAATGCAATTCAGGTTACTGGTCTCGCTAGGCTTTTTGCTGTTCTTCATACTGCAGTTAAATTTGACGCCCTACACATGCTGACTACCCTTCTATCCCAGAAAGAATCTGTGTGTACCATTTTCCTTCCTCACACGTCATTTTAAGTACGTGAATAAGTTTGTTGGTGATACTTCATCTTTTATTTGATCCTTTATTTATGTTTTGTTTTGTATTGGAACACGAAAGTCGCTTCATGATTCTTTGAGATCAATGCCAACATCAGTTTGGGAATCTCACATCCGAGTTGGGATCACAGATGTTCTCCAAAATCGCATTGGTATGGCTGGAACTTATATCTACAATTCTACATTGTTGTTTCTTGGTCAGAGTGATCAAATAGCCTTTATGTCATGTGATTTATAATTCTTTGTTGTATTCGCCAAGGATGAATGCACTGTTCAGTATCTTAGAGCTATTTGTTTCTTCTGTTTGCTTTGTTGCCTAGGTCCTACCACTGCATTTATGAGTCTGTCATTATCACCGTATTTTTCTAGAGGTTTTGTTACGGTGCTTGAGAGGAAGCGGAGGTACCTCCCTGTCCAAAATTAATCTTAGTCATTGATTTTTAAAATTAGTACCGGGTCCACTATTTTTGGTACCTGTTTGTAGGTACTTCCCTAGTTTTAACCATTAGAGTTAATCAAATTAACGGTTGTTATTAACTCCAAACACTGTAACAAAACTCATATTTTTATCTTATACTGATCTCTTTCTTTCTTTTTTATGGAAGGATTTTTTATAAAGTTTGGTTAAAAAGTGTAGTATAAATTTATTTAGGATATCTGGCAGTTCAGAGTAGGAGAGTGAAACATAACTATGCTGGTCTATCCTTCCCTTTTAAGACACTGCATGACAGTAAATCTTTTGATGTCGTTCAGTATCATCTGAAAAGCTGCATGCTCTTCTGTTGGCGGAGTGCATGATGTCGATACATGGTGAGGACTGGTTGTCAGAAGATTATAAAATAAAGGATAACCAGAATTTGATGCCTGTTGACAAGTGAGCTACATTATCGCCTGTATCATGTGAGTTGTTCTTTAAAGTTCAATTTCTTGACCATTCATGATTCTTGCAGGTTTGTATTGCTTGTCTTAGAATCTGCAAGAGTTGAAGTAGCTGTCCTTCTAAATGAGCTTGCTTATCTGAAGTACGAGTCTGCAAAAACTTCTCAGGCGGATGATGCCATCAGTCAGAAACAGAGAAATCTGGCTATACTATTTTCACTAATAGAAAGAATAATCAAAATGATATCAAATGCCAGTAGTAGTGAAGGTATGCTTCCATCTTCCTGACTGTTTTTTTATTTCATCGGCATGGAACAAGGAAGACTGCTGCTCATGTATTTTGTCTTTTGTTACACTTGTGATTATATTTATCAATTAATTTGTCATCAGTCTCCGAAATTGCCGTATATGTATGTCTTTGCAGTCTCAAATCATGCATCAACTTGGAGATTTACATGTGCTGATTCCGCACTCTTAAGGAAATCTGAACTGCCAGAAATCATTTCTTCAAAGTAGTTTTTTTTTTCCGAATACAATGGTGCACTAGGCAAATACATTTTTTGGCAAACTAAATGCGGTGTTTTTATTAGTTCCTTGACTTTATATTTTCTATAATATGAACTCCACATATTCATTTTAATGATATCAAGAGTTAGAAATTTATTGTGCAGTTCGGTTGTCCTCCTAAATTGCCCAAGTTTCTAGAATATGATTCCACTAACATGAGCATAATAGTATCTGAACTGTGGGGTGAAATTGTTCATCTCTCTCTCTCTCTCTCATCTTTGTATCCAAGTCGATAGTCAAGCAGATGCCTCATATTGAAAGCCTGCTATGAGAACCACAATCCTCAGTAACTGTTCTCCTTCACAACTCTATGCAGGGGCACCAAGTCAGGCCATCCGTGAGAATACTATCATGCAGGCAATTAACGGATTAAATGAGACAATCAGTTTAGTTCTAGACTTTCTGCAGGATGCAAAGGTACAAAACTACAAATTCATTGACTGTAATCCTTGTATTCTACAATCTCTTAAAAGATGACAACATGGCAGGATCACGGACAACGGAAAGGTGATGATCTTTTAGCCGCTGTACGAATTGTAGGGAGGTGTGGTGCTTGCTTCTCTTATTATTCTTGAAGATTTTTTCTTGGATTTTTATGTGTCTTTTTATATTGTTGTTACTAGGGTCAAATTGTTGTAGATTAGTGAAATGAACTCCAAAAGTTGTAGTGCCGTGTTACCTTGGTATAAATAGTGGTAGCTCTATGAAATTTACTCTATTATTATCAATGATTTCTCCTTAGAGGTAGCAATTCAACAAATTAGTGTTCTGTTATGGGCCTCTTACTCATAAGTTCTATATGTAATGCTTCCTCATCTGCTTGCACTGGTTGTCGGAAGGATTGCATATTCGAATGAACTTGATCAAGGTTTTGGTCCTTTTGTAAAGATGCAAGTAACTTCATATCCTCCATACACATCATTGTACAAAATGCTGTTACCCAAATGTGCCTTCAAGAGTAAAATGTTCGGGCAAAGCTTCTGTCATAATTTTTTTTAACTTTTTTTTTCTCAAAATTACATCTATACTTTTCTCTGTTGCAGTTATCTGGCAGAGGCACCATATGCCTGCAAGGATAAGGCTAGAAATCTACTTGAGTTTATCTTTTCTATAGAAGGTCAAGACGAACCAAGGTTGCTTCTTCTCTATTTTGTGCTAGGCAGGTGTACATATTTTCTTTTCATGGTGCAATATAGTGATGGTATGTTTTATTCCTTCAACAGCCCCTTCTATTCTATTTGTTTCATGCTTCCAATGCTATCACAAATAACAAAGGAGGCTGATGGATGTGGAATTTTGGCATCATTTGGCGGCTATAAGTCAGTAAGTTGGCTATTTTCCTTCACTTGTGGAGACTTTATTGTTAAGTTCTTTACTGTGTTTTTGTTAAATTATTTTGTCTTCCTAGTTTTAACCTATTCCTTCCTGCACACCCTTCGGTAGGTTGGCACCTTCTCTGTACCTGCTGGCATATCATTATCAATATATAATTAAGATGCCTTCTGTCAACGACTGGCCTATAATTTCAGAATGAACATGTATATGGAGACCTCTGGACCCAATAGGCCTATCAAGTAATTGGACCTATACAAGGGTTCATGTTATGTATTAGAATGCCATGGCATTCCTACTGTATCTGCTTGCAACCCTGTAAAAGCCAATCGGTTTTTATGTGAGGTTTGTGATAGCTGCACTATTGGTAATCTACATTTTTCCTATATGCTGATTCAGATATGGTGATACAGTATGGTTGATACATCAACTGACCAAAAGCAAAAGTTTTTTAAAAAAACTGACCAAAAGCAAGGATACAACGATAAATGAATATATGTAAATATATACCTAAAAATTCGCTGAGCTGTAAGTAAATAGATTTCAAAAGAATATAGGAATGAGTAATATCAGTAGGGCTTTGGCAAGAAAGAGATGTGGCCTTGGTACGCACTCCTTGCCAGGCAGTGGCATGAGCTGTCCACTGCTGCACGAGGTGGAGGGTTGGCTCCAGCACCAGAGCATGCCATATCAATGTATCCTGCTGAATTAGATATGGGTATGGCTGGTGCCTCTCGTATCAGTGATTTGTAGTTGGCAATAACATTTCGTTTGTGTGTGTGTGTGTGTGTGTGTGTGTGTGTTAGCATTCAGTTTTTGAACAGGATGTAAACCAACTGATAATCTGTCTGCTTGTCTTTATAGGTCATAGATTGCCTTATCAAATTGACTCAGCAGGATGGAATTATCGACAACGGGAGCATGTTTTTGGCATGTGATACCATCATAAATTTCCTGTCCACTGTAAGTGGCTTCATTGCTTGAATTTTTTTATATATTCTTCATTCCATGAGGACAAACTAATATTTTGTTGGTACCATTCTAGAGGGAAAAAGTTCATATCACAGTCGACTCTTGTTTTATCGATCTTCTAAAAGCAGTTGTAACATGGGCTGGTATGCTCTAATTCCATTCTGCCGTCATTTATTAATGCTTGGTTCTGACAATTTCATCAGTTTGTTAAGCTTCAAAAAGTATATTTTTGATCACATTTTAGGATAAGATGAATATTTTGTTAAATCTAAGATACATCGAAAGCTGTCCAACCAGGCAGACTTCATGAACTGTTTCTGTGGGCTCATAAAAGGTTATCATTCAAGAAATGGAATAGCTGGCATCTTCCCCTACATTTGAGGCTGGAATGATATCTTAGTTAAAATGTGGTTCTTTACCTATTAGTGTTATAGTTGCTAGCGTCGGGCCTTTTTTTTATATAATGTGCTGTAACCTCCTTTTTTTTGGCTAATGTGCTGCAATCACTTGTTGCTACTCTGTTTGTAGGAACCACAGATGCCTCATCAGTAATTATGACAGCCTCTTGCTTGTGCACTATGGTGTTAGACTTGACATCTGAAGAGTTCCTAATGAGTTGCCCTGGTTTTGATGCCATGATCCTTAAAAGTTTGTCTGAACTCATTGTCAAAAGTTTGCAACTGGTAATTAGAATTAATTTAGGGACTGTTCGATTCTGGGTGCTTGTCCAATATGATGTAGCTTTGTCCCACTGATTTTTTTGAGCAAATGATGTTTGTGTATTGTACCGCAGGATATACTTGATGATGACAAGGAGCAGTTCAGCCAAAGGCACATCATTATATCAGGTATATGCTAATCTATTGACCTGAAAGATAGAGAAGTAAGCTCCTTCAGTGTGCATGAACGGAGATCTGACATTTCTTTTTGGTATCGAGTGCAGGTTATAGGCGATGGGCTGATCGATTTCCACATGTTAAAAGTGTTGTGGAGCTGCATGTATCATTGTGAGCCATCTATTATTCTTTAGTCCATCATCCCATAAGAGCTGCTTTCTTGAAAGACTTTTTAAGGAAGATCCCACACAAAAGGTGGGATCTGGGCAAGGATTATTCGAGGGGATCCTGAATGGAAAACTGAAAGTGAAATGTCTATGCCACAAGTTTAATCGTTGGACGTGGTAAAAAAAAAATCATTCCTTTTACGGTTTTACCTGGTGTTGCCATGTAATATGTTATGGTTTAGGCGGATTCTTGGATGTTAGGATAACTTTTAGACAAGTTCAGTGACGAGCAGGCATAGATTAGAAAGATGGCATTGTATGCATCCAGGTAATCCATTAGTAGCGAAAACAGGTGCGTGTTGTTTGTCGGTCTTTATTTTACACAACACTATTTTGTACAGAACTCATGTAACGATGCAGCTTAACAAGGGTAGTGTACTATACCGAAGGGAAAAAATTATTTACTGCCTTACTTTCGTTGTGATTGTATATTGTATGCATTCAGAGCCATCCTGTTCAGTATGATCTCAACAATATGGATTTGTCTCCCATGGAATTTGTTTTCCAAAATGGGCTTTCATGCTAAATGGTGACAATATTTTTTTTTTATCTAAGCGCCAACATTTTTTATGACGATGAGGGAGGGCCTTCTGTTCTTCCAAAAAAAAAAGGAGGGCCCTCTCATCTGCCCAACTACTGGAAAGCTTCTGTTGCAGGGTTAAGGCCACATGGCCCACATCCAACACAGATAGTACCCCTTTCATTTGCCTCACCTTTGTACAGCCGCTTTCACTTGTGCGGGCAGTCCTCTTGATAATCTGTGCTATCAGTGGCTCCGAGGGATCATCGAGCACGTGCTCAGAGTGCTAAACTGAAATAGGTCAGTTACAATGAAGCATACGAAGGTAATCAGGCAGCAGCCAAACTTATTACAGTTCAAAACAAACGGTACATTCACGCATTACATTACAAGGAAAGGAATCAATAATCACAAGTTTTTTTATGCCGCTAGGGTGCGATTTTATTTTTATAAAGTATTTATTGAGATCACGCTTTACCATTCTTCACCATTCAAGCGACGAAATATGGCTGTTCCCAGCAGTTCTTCGTGGAGATCTTCACAGTGGCAGCTTGGGAAATTTGATAACAATGTAATGAGAAGATCTTTCGAAATAAGGATCCCAGCTTCCAAGCTTGGAAGCTAGCTTTCAAGGCTACCTTCTCGCAGCAGATTCTTAGACTTAGTTCTTCTAAGGCTATAGCTACTGCTTGGCTTCTCTCTCTTTTCTCTGTATAGCTTAGGCGCTTTGCTGCTTGCTTTGTCTTTTTTCTGTTCTGTTTTGTTCCCTTGTACAGTTTTGCCTTCTGTTTAATAAAAGCACAGCAGGGGCCTCCCTTGCTGTTTTCCCCTCAAAAAAAAATTACTCAAAACAATCCTCACCTCATCATATGAACGATAGCAAGTGATCAACAATACAAAGGAAATGAGTAAGGCGTGTTTATTCCTATCAAGCCTCACCAGTATAAGTTCTACGGAAACAATCTTGGGCTAATGAACGAAATAAACCATTTAAGTACCGGTTCTGGTCCCGGCAAAATAACAGGAAAAATACTAATTCCATAGTGACTTCCTGTGACACAGGAGACTGGGAATGACAACAGCCAAAGGTTGCGTCCAAGAAATCTTTTCATCACTTTGAATCTTCTTCTTAACAACGTGATGCTGTCTAAAAATGTATCAGTGAATTGTACTTAAATCCATCATTTTCATTCCCTTTAGACTGGCATAACATTCAGGCTCACGGGAGTAATGAACTGAACTGGCAGCCCCTTGCACGCCTTTCAGAGAGACCCTGCAACAGCCTACAACAGTCAAAGACTCCAGTTTTTGTGAGCTTACCAGCTCGGTCATTCCATGGTCGGTCACTCTTCCACATCGTCGGAGAGATAAGCTAATCAGAGACGGGGCACACATTATGAAACCTATCCCAGCATCTGTAATACCATCGCAGTCCACAAGCTCGAGCCTTTCCAAGAATTGAGCGGATGAGAGGCCCTTCATTCCCTCATCATCAAAATTAGTGGCGCCATTTAGCATGGCAACACGGATTGGACAAGATTGAATCAGCATTACAATACCCTCCTGTGTGAAGCATATTTCTGATGGGTAGGCATTACTACAACATGTAAAGGTGAATTCAACAACCTGAAGCTTGGGGCAGTACAGAGATAGAGCCTTAAGGCTATCATCAGTCAGTGGAGTTCTCAAAGTAAAATTAGGACCACAATGCAGAGGCATGAGCCGAAGTGAGAGACATATAAGGTTGCTGCAGTTTTGGAGCAGTCGGATCATTTCACTCTCATTCAGACCGATAACATAGTCCAGGCAAAGTTTCTCCAATGCTTTGCATTTCCCCAAGAGAAAACGAAGTCAATTTCTGGCTCAGTTATAATATGTGCTAACCTCAAATCCTTCAAATTCTTACAACAGATATCATATTTGTACAGGTAGTGAGGATCATATGAGGGATCACGGGCTCCTGCACGCCAATAATTGTCATTGATCTCAAACTCAAACTTTTGAAGCTTCATCCATCCAGGACCAAGTTTTAGGAGGTCATACTGGCTGATTCCATTGCAATCCTTCACCACAAGTTCTTCCAGTGATCCAGCCCTGCCAAGGTACTCAAGCCACTCCACACTACCTACTTTCATGCAGTCAACGAGATGGAAACTCGATAGACTCTTGCACCCAACAGCCACGAAGAGAAGCCCCCTGGAACTTACTGCTGGAGCAAAATTCAGCCTGAGGGCTGTTAGCTTCTTGCAATATGCTAGATAACCAAGACCGGAATCGTCTATGTATGAACAAAAGCTTAAGGTGAGATCCTTCAACAATGGCCAGTGAGAAGAAAGCATGCGAAGGCCTTGGTTGTCTAGCTGCTTCCCTCTGTTGGACGTCCAACCAGAATAATCAATCTCTACTTTCCACAAGTTCGGGAACCGGGAGCACAGCGCTGCCAAGGCTTCTGTTGCAGGGTGAAGGCCAATTCCAACATGGATAGTATCCCTTTCCTCTGCCTCAACAGCATAGAGCTGCTTCGACACAAGGGAAAGAGAATTCAGATCACTTGTCCTGGTAATTCTCTTGATGATGTCTGCAAGCAGTGGCTCTGAGAGACCCTCCATGGATCAGTGCAGGTTCACTTGAGTACTTTCAGTGTCATAAGGTATCCAGAACGCTTTCTGTGTCAGAAAAAAGCATATGAAAGGCAAAGCTCATCAAGTGTGTCTCTACAAGTCGCTAAAGAAGCAAAGAAGCTATAAGCAGCTTTAAGTTAAAACACTCCAAGCATGTGACACTGCTATGCTGGAAAGGATAGTAAAAGGAATCTAAACCAACCAATCAAGATACAGACCTAAATTAGCGCCCTCAACATTTGAAGATACCTATAACAGAAATGAAATCATACTTAAAAAAAAATAGCATTGTATTGATCAAACAGAATTACAACTGCAGCTGCTGAATTAAGCATTTGGCATGCTGGAAAGGAGAATCAGCACCGACCAACTAAGGTAAAGTGTAAATTAACATCCTCAGCATTTAAAGATAGTAACACGCCTATGACAGAAATGAAATCATACTTACAAGAGAGCATTGGATTGATCACACAGAATTACAACTGCAGCTCCTAAATGAATCCTACAGCACAAATCAACATAAGAATCTCCTTCACCGCGGATAGCAGTTTCCTTCCCCACTCATACCCAACGAGAAGAAACTAAGCACGGGTTATAACAGTAAAAAAAAAAAAAAACCGTACCTCGAACGATAGACTAACAAACAGAAGGCGGGTGCTCGGGCTCGGTTGGACGAAAATCAAGAGCCGGCAGCGCCTTCAGCGAGGACGAAGGAGAAGAACACGTCAGAAATGGCAGCGGCCGCGGTTAAACCCGCCCGCCGGTCTCCCGGGCGGAGAGCGCTAAAACCGTCGTCACCTCCAGCGTCGGCGAGATTTTTTTTCCCGTTTCGCTGCACTTTTCGGGCTGAAGGAAATATCTTCCAGTGGGTCCCTATGAGGAGATGGGTTGGGCCGGGTCAAGAGTAACATGGGCTGGATCATCTCATCCGTCACTGGAACAGTTTCCTTAATCATTTTCCCTTTTAGGTCCCCTTTGGATTGTGATTTTTTTAATAAAAAAATCATATGTTTTTCCCAGTGACATTGAACTGATTTTAAAAAAAATCTAGCATATTTTTTTTTAATGAAATTTCTACACTAGAGGCGCGAGCATGTGAGCAGTGGGCTTCAGAAGCAACAGCAACAGTGCAAATATGTTAGCACTAACAGAACAGCGCTCACTCTCTCAGCGGGAATCACGCTTTCATAAGAAAAGAACGGTTCCTTTTGCTCTGTGGATGCGGAGCAAGCAAAGCAAAGCAACAAATTGCGCAATTTTTTTTATCACTAGCAGTTATCTACCCAACGCAAATGATTTCAATCTTTAGGCTTGGTCTGAAATAGCAAGGGTTCCTTCCTTCCACTCAAGCAAGAGCAACCATTTCAAAGCTGCGATAGCTTAGCTCACTCTTCCCTCACCCACCGCACCACCGATACGATATCTCCTGCTTGCTCGGTGAATCGGAACCCACGCCACCATCGAGGGCGAGGGAGAAAAGCGATTTCTCTCATTATTCCTCCTCGCGGCGTTGATTTTGTGGGTATTCCGTCCCTATCCGATCCGTCGCCGTCACCAACTTTTGCAGTGAGAAGAGGTCGAGAGGACGAGGGCTTTGGACGGTGCCCTGGTTTTTGGGGAGACCCCACACGGAACGGAAGAACTTCATCCGTTCTTGTTGGCCCCCGTCTCCTTCGTTCCACGATCCCGCGACTGCGTAAACGCTACGAGCACCAGTTCCTCAACCGGAGCTAACTTTCTCTCTTTTTTTAAGAAAAAAATGTCATTGTTAGGGTAACAATTTTAAATTTATTTCTAACGAAAATTCTAGTTCCAATAACAACAATTTAAAATAGAAAAAAAGATGTCGAATCAGACTTCAGCACGCAGTCCGTCTAAACGAACCGAATCGAAGTGGTCAAATTCCCACAACCAAAGCTGCTTCCTCTCCTCCTGGTGCATTCGTGTGCGCGGTGGCTCATCCCCGTCTGCGGAGAATCCACGCGCAAATCCAAAGCTTCCCTTTCATTTTTCCACGACGACGACGGCTGCGGCAGGTGTGAACCGCCGCAGCTTAAGAATCTGCTTATATTCAAAAGCCAGGCACGGCGCCGTCATGAAACTTTATTACTCCTACTTTGGTGTCTTGCAAGAATGGGCAAAAGAAAAGATACGAGTACGTAGAGGTTCCTCTTGGCGAACGGGCGGGTGCGTGTTTATTTCTTTCTGCGCAAATGCAAATTGCAGATAAAAATCACTTTCTATTCGGATTGATTGATTTGTCCTTGTTCGAAAAGCCGTGACCCAAGAAACTCTCTCGTGCGCGTTTGGCAGCGGTTCGTTTCCATGGATGAACTGGAGCGGGTTGCGACTTGCGCCCTTCCCCCTCATGGAACACACGAGGCTCAGGCTCCTGTTGTTGATGGCGTACCCTACCCACACCCCCTTATTAATCACTCGTACTAATTATAGTACTGCTGCTTGACAGGGAGTACTTAATTAGCTCGCACGAATCATCAACGCGACGCGTGATGAACGTTTCCTGTTTATTTAATCTTTGGATAAGGCGACGACGTTGATTCTCCGTTACCAGCGACGATCAGTAACTAGTTGTATTTGTACAAAAACAGAAGACACCCATTCAAAAATTGTGAAACGGAGCGTGTAAATTGAAGGAAAAATCCAAAAGGTATTTCTCGTGTCACCATGCGCGTATCGAACTCGCATCGCACGTGCTGACATGCATGGCCTGCTGCCGCTGCGTCCGCGGTCGCGTTTTGTCTGGCTCCCGACGCGAGTGGTAAACGCACACGACGACTGAGCTGAGCTGATGACGACGAGTAGGTACGACGCGAGGCGAGCAGGTACGATGCGAGGCGGTTCCGGCGTCGTGTCGCCAGGATGCGCGCGCACCCGGGCCGGAGCGGAAACAGGTGTCCAACCGAGGCGACTTTCGCCGGCCCTGCTTCGAACGCGTGTCCGCCTCGAGAATCACACGAGCAGAGTGCGCGGGGGGGGGGGGGGGCAAATTCTGCGCGGGGCCACCTCCCAGAAGAAGTCAATCGTGCCTACTCCTTGATGGCGAGAGCAACGTTGTTTACGAACTCAAC
>BCLG01000520.1:6559-44543 GCA_001602295.1 Zoysia matrella
CACTGCCGCTGTAGTCGCTGTGCCCGTGCGCGCCGCCGCTCCGCCTATGCGCCGCCGCCGCACCGCCTGTCGCTGTCGCTGTCGCCCCACCGCGCCTCCGCAGCCGCTTGCCATCTGAGACTCTGAGAGATGTGTGGGAGAGAAGAGAAGAGTAGGAGAGAAATATTTGAAACGTAGTGGCGGGATGATGGTTTCCCTACGAATCAGCTAAAATCGTGGGGAAAGAAGTGTTTTCCCTACGGTTTCTAACTGTAACGGAAGGGGACTATCTTTCTCTACATTTGGAAAAAAAAAATTGTAGGGAAAGGAAAATTTTTGTATGGAAAATAGAGGCTTCTAGTAGTGTACTGAACAGATTTTTTATTTATGTAAAACATTGTTGGCCTTTGCATCGTACTCGCATGTGACACCTATTATAGACCGACACTGCCTCTTAGGGATCAGAATCCTCTGCAGTACTACCCATGTTATAGAAATCACCAGTAGGCAGGCCAATCCACCTATCAGTGTCTGCTACAGAGCAATATTGTAGAGGATATGCAACCACCTCTTAGATTAGAGTCTGCTGTCCTCCGTACATAGCACTATGTCAGCATCTTCAGATCGTCCTTATGCCTTTTAAAGAAAGGTGGCAGGGAACATTAGGGTCATCTAGTAATGGATCTCAAGATGTGTTCTCATGTAGGGTAGCTGTGATCTGAATCTTTGAAAATGAGTGCAGGAACGCAAACTAATAACATTTGTTTTTCAGTTATTACTTTTTGACCCAACTTCAGACCCTAATAGCTAATTTGATATTAAAATTTCACTTTGCTTCTTTGATACCGCTTTTCAAAACTGAAGGCGCCACCCTTATTTCTAGGACCTTTGGAGTTGGAATGGTTTACTACTAATTTAAAAAAATCAAAAACTATATGGAAAAGGGAACTGGCTGTGCAAAGACCAAATAGTCCAGCAAACTGTTCACTCCATCCTCTGTTCTCTTGCGAACTTGCTTTTTTCCTCACCCGGGTGCTAGGGTTCCAGCGGGGGGCGGTCGTGTGTGGAAGTGCAAGCGCGCTGGCGAGCACTCGTGGGTGTGCAGTCGGCGGGGGGTGTCCGTAGGTGGTTGTGTGAGAGGCCACCCATTGCCCTTTTCTGGGGCAATGGAAAACGAGGCAAAGGAACATAAATCACTTTAAGTGAGGATTTATGAATGGGATTGTTGGAGATTCAAGTTGTTTGATTTTTAAATGCTACAAGTTGTTGCTAAGTAATGAGTTCACATATGAATCATTTTGTTTCATGTTACCATGTCAAAATGCTACAGAACCCTAGCCAAAATTTATGTAAAAATTTAATTAGTTACAATCAAAACTTTAATTTTGTTGAATGCACTGCCACCTAGCTACCGGTGTTTGATACTGTCCCCGACAGTGGAATCAAGACAATATAAGCAATAAAAAGCTAGCGTGTGACCCATGCACTATAATTTCTGCCAGTGGATGAGGTGCCGTCGACTGAGCCGAGGAGCTCGATGCCATGCCCATCGGCTGCGAATTCAAAATTTTATGAGAGAACCGTTTGGATTTGGAGACATCAGGAATACACAATTTAGTTTCTGAGAGAACTATTGTGCCTTGGCCTGGACTTGTACGTTCTACCATCTACCAAGGGTTTCTATTGTTGTTGATCGGCGGTGGGAGGTATGACGAGGTTACCGACAAATTCTAAACAACCTCATGCAGTGACGACTTCTTCGGAAGAATCACTAGGCCACTGATTTGTTTGCTTAATAATCTCCAATGTATGAATTTATGAAACCGTTCTTTTGAATGTAATAAAAGTTAGCTCTTAGATAAAATTTACAGCCTTATAAACGACATGCTGAGTGAACTTTTCATTTTAATGAAAGATTTGCTAGGCTTCAGGTGAGAAATCAGTAATGGAGCAATCAAAAGAAAACAATGTCAAACAAGCACATTAAACAATCAAGGTGACGACAAAAGTCGCGCACCTGATGTATAAACTAACGTTGTACATTTAATTTAATTTACCAAATATTTATATATGCACATGAATTTTCTTCTTACCTGTTTAGTTGAATAATAAAATCTCCCAAATTTGTACTACATATTTTAGAAAATACTTGGTAGTCTCTATACAGTTGTAGTGCTCAAAATGGATGCGTTTAGAAATTCTTTGTATTGGCACATCTTGAGAACTCAGTGTCATTTGTACCCATTATATCCATTTTTTGCAAAGAATAATGACGACATAGTACAAGCTATTGAAACCAATGTATATACGGTATGTTTCTATATGGACCCGTTTTATGCATTAGTTGCTAGTCCTAACTGTACATATATTGGCTTAGGAAGGATCAGGCACAGAACAATCAGTTCCTGATAGCCTAAAATTCATCGT
This sequence comes from Zoysia matrella, assembly GCA_001602295.1. Classification (NCBI taxonomy): domain Eukaryota; kingdom Viridiplantae; phylum Streptophyta; class Magnoliopsida; order Poales; family Poaceae; genus Zoysia; species Zoysia matrella. The sequence goes on from BCLG01000520.1 coordinate 8,966, forward strand.
TGTTATGCATTTCGTAGACTGCATGCTTTCTTACCAAAGTTACCATATCATGAAGGAATACTGCAGCAAATTAAAGTGGAGTGCAGGGAATGATATATACAGGAATTACTGGCTACATTACTTGTAACCCGAGAAATAAATTCCACTTCAGCTGCATATGTAAATAAGCAGACTGGCGAGCAGTGCAGCAGCTGAAGGCTATGCGGCTAGCTTCAAAATACAGTATACTGCATTCGAATGTTGTTGTACAATGATAAATTCAAGCGTCTGTCGAAGCTATATATTTAGTACAAAGTCCTATCCTAGGCTTTGAGATGATCTACTAAAAGTACCTACTACTTTTTCATGTGCATGGGAGCTGAAGGCATCAAGAATCTGTGAAGTACTACCGCCGACTCCTCTCTAGATTTAACTGTTCGATTAGATGGTTCACATGGACGTTGTTGAACTTACCTAGGACTTTCAAGGATACAGGCTCATTTTTTTATTCAAATCGAGCACTTCGTTTCTTTAGTCATTGAAATTTATAGGGTGATCCTTATAATTAGAGTTTTCCTCAAAGCAGGCTCGTCTCAAAACTGTCATGACTTCTCATCATCCAAACATTTTAGGAAACCGGCCCACCGTTATGGGAGCTATATGGTTGAGTAGAAATGAGTTTGTCTTTGATAAAGTTCCCCACAAAACATACAGGTTATATTCAAGGTACTCAGTGGCTTCGCTTCTGGTCGCAACTTCAACTGAATGAAGATGACAAGAAGACACAAGATGTTTGCCGCAATCTAGAGAAGGGTGTCACACATCTCTTCGCCAACTTTGGATGGAATTCTAGATATAGAATTACTTCTTAATTTACTTGTTCAGATTAATGAACTTTATTTCTGTGTTCCTGTGGGAGTGGCAGATGTAAGAGCTGCTCATTTGTAATAAAAGGCTGTAATCTCCTTGGAGACTAAGGCCGGAACTATTTTTCCATTATCTAAAAAACTGTTATGGGAGCTGTTGACATAGAAATAGCTGTCACTATTTGTCAATTTGTCTCTTCAGAGTCGTCAGACAAAATGTCCTCCCTGCTAATGGACTCTGTGTGTTATCCGATGCATGCAGTTAGCAGTAGGACTAATGGAATAACGAAACCATTATCTAAAAAAAGTGGAACAACGAAGCAGAGTCACAGGCTTGTTTACCTTGAATTATATATAATGTACCCATATTTATCCATTGGTGCAGCAGATGGATCAGAAGTAAGACATTTCAAGGAACTAAATTGTACTGAGGTGTTGAGCATATTTACAGCGTCACGTCCATAAAAACTGGATATAAACTCGCAATCGGTCTGTCACTGATGATTTTATTCCGTAATATCACGATGAGCACCAAACACAAACATGCATGAAATCTCTGAGATTGAACTATATGCAAAGAAGCTTACGAGATATAGGGAATACAAAAATAACTACAGGATGCAGTCAAAGAGATTGGATGCAGCTTTAGGGATGTCCTTGTAGTGGAGCGGAACCATGAGAACCACTAGTGCTACTTCTGAAGATGCCAGACAGAGTGGGTTATTACTGTGGCTGCCTTACGGCGGGAAAAGGTCCTCTGCAGTACTACTTGGTCAGCCTGCATGTCAGCGTCTGTCAATGCCCTTACAACGTACTCCCTCCGTTCATTTTTTGATGTCGTTTCCGACAGGTTCAGAAGGATTAAGGAGCAAACGAACTGCCGTGTCTGCCCCGAGATTGTCTTCCCCAATCGCCCGCGCCTACCCCCCACGGCCGCCGCGCCGCACTCCGCGCAACCCGTCACCCTGTGCCGCCCAAGATCTCGCTGCAGCACCTGCCGTCAACGCCGTCGCTCCGCCCGCGCCGCCCCAGGATTCCGTCGCTCCACCCTGTCTCCAATGTTGCGGCCATGTCAGCGAGGAGGCTCGGCAGCCCAGTCGAGAGCGCGAAGGCGACGGGCCATGGCGGCGAGGAGGTTCCGCCTGCAGTGCGATGGCCGGGATGGGGCGGATCTCGTCGACCATCTGGCCCCGACGCCTTCACTCCGCCCGTGGTGCCCCCGGATCTCGCCGCGCTGCCACCGGATCCCGTCGCTCCACCCCGACCCGACCCGCCCCGCCTCCGGTGTCGTGGCCACGGCAGCGAAGAAGCTCCACTACACCGTCGAGAGCGCAGAGGCGAGGGTCCACGGCGGCGAGGATGCTCCACCGGGAGCACTATGTCCGGGATGACAAAACACTGATGAGGGGCAAATACGGGACATCGTCTAGCATCGATACTATGACGACAGCAATTCGAACACCTTTTGATTTGAACTACCGACGACAGTAAAAAAAGCCGGAGGGAGTATGTACTTTGCAGGTAAACCCAATCAAGATGGACTTCGCCGGCATGCAAAGAAGTTACTTTGGTTCATATATACTCTACCTCCAAACTAGAAAGACACCATATATATAGATATGCATTACAATGCACACGGGGTTGCACCCGTTCTATAATTTTGTTAGCGAAGCATCCGCTGAATAACCATGGATGTGATTAGGGGGCATCACGAAATCCCAAATTCAGACCTAGTTCAGAGCATGCACCGTGTCAGAATGAAGTTGTCCCACGTTCTCTAGTAGTAGTACTATTGACAGGGCATTTGGTGTTTTCTTGTACTAGTGGCAACACCAAGGCTTTTCACTACAGGAAGCATATATAATGTCTCACTATGAATTATCAATGTGATCCTTAGTCTTAGCAGCTCTAGCGACGAGTCGTCGAAATTATCATGACTGTATTTATGGACAATACCTCATTAGAGCACTGAAGAACTCATTCGTTACAAAGACACAGTAAACAAAAAAGACACCCAGAAACCAACATGTACGGTGTCCTCGAAATAATATCTATTATGGCGGTGCCACGACCAATGCACGTAGGATGATGTCCCACAGACAAATTCCCCTAATATTTATATTCTTTGAGTCATGGATTCAACAAAAGAAATGGAAGGCAATTAACCATCTGATCAGCTCTTTCCCTTGGTTTCCCTGTCTTGCCAGTTGTTTTCTATTTTCGATCATTGTAATGGATATGAGTACTGAGATGAGAGGGAGGATTAGAAAAGCAGGAACTGTAAAAGATTGGCTGGTGATTATTCAATCAAAACCATTATAGCTCGGATCAGACTATGGAGATATACAGCAAGATATGCTATTCATCTAAACCTGAATTGGAAAAGGATTGGAACTATCACAAATAGGCATACAAAACAGAGAATTGTCTCTATGTTTGTGATCGGTGGCTGTAGCTTCTATGAAGCTTAGGCTGGAACTTTGCTTTCCATTATCTAAAAAAGCACATACGTACTTCAAATCATATAATAAGCTTGAAATATACTGACCATGAGCATAAACATATAATAACACATAAGTACAAAATAATGCTGGTAAAAATTACATTCGGAAGATCTAGTATAGATGGTTATGATGCTGAAACTTCTTATATACTATTACCGACCCGATCACTCGTTTTTTCTTGTTTATACTGTTCTACATTGTAACCATCTGGTAATCTTTCTTGCATTTTCAGCTTAGTTCATCAAATAAATAAACTTAACTAAATCTTAGAACTTTCAACGTGCAATCCCGTACAATTAAGACAGATCCAGTAACGTGCCCCCTTGTAGTTCCTTCTTGCAGACTTTGCTTTGAAGGGCCCAAAAGAGCATTCTGAACATGATTGTTGAAGCAACTGTCGGCCTCCATTCCTAACACCTCCTAAACCCACCTAATTGTTTAGAAATGATCCTCTGATGTATGGTAGCTTGGGCTGTCGAGAATCATTTCGTGTAACACTTTCTCCACCAAGCAAGATAGGCAAGGACCAAAGCCCCGGACAAATTTACTCAATTATATAGCCATGGTAGAGTATACATTGTCTAGAATTTACAAGGGGTGCTGCATCCAGCCACCAGCGGTTGTTGGTTCATCACGTCTTCCATGTCAATTCTTTGACTTGCAGCAGCATGCTCATGTGTTGTTGCATGTGCAATAAAGTGTTTTTGCAGCTAGCATATGTAGTGGGTGTTGTAGATGGTGTTGCATGCCAGGTCCGTGTTGCCAACGTTGACCTTAGTGTTCCTGTGTATATAAGAAAACATGTCGCAACGTAACGTGGCCGGAAACATATATCTCTAGATGTAGCATCTGTCGGTGTTTCGTACACCGGTACAGTATGAATTTATACGATCGGAGGGGGTACGGTGTGCTTCTTCCTGATCGATATGACCTAATCCATAAAAGACTCAAGAACTTAACCTAGTTCGGGCCACCGCGAGATATAATACTCTACGTCCAGGGTCGGAGAAACAATGAACTCACGTATAATCGAGTGAATTACAATGGCGGAAGGGCTCTCGCACAGGCAAAGTCCCCTAGCGCGCCTATGTGGATGTGTACGTGGTTTTTTTTCTATCTAATGACCTATGTACGGGGTCCTCGGTGAGTCTTTATATAAAGGCTAGACCGGGGTTACAAAGCGTGGTGAAAACGGCGGCTCGCTGATGGGTGAGGGCCGCAACGAAACTTGGCTTCCACGAAATTGGACGCCTTCTGACAGGTGGGGTCGCAATTAAACTTGGCTCCCACAGAAACAGGCCTCTTTTGATGAGCGGGGCCAGCAGCATCTTCAAGAGTAGTCCTCTGGTGATTCCTTGGCGCCTGACGGTTCTCTGGTGCCAGTTGTCGTCTTTCGTCTGTCCCTTGTTCAGTGTCAAGGAGGACAGAGTTGCTTTGTCGTTTGCTTTACCGCCCTGCCTTCTCTATATATTTGCAAGGAATCTCTGTACCGGTAGAGGCCTTGTCGCGGGTTGATCGCCTGACCTTGGCTCGAAAAGTATGTCGGTAACTTGGCCATCGGGTGGCCATGCTTTGTCGTTATGTAGCCCAATAACCCCTGACTCTGCGAGGGTCGGGATGGTCTTCGTCCTTGGAAGTGCTCGACCCCCTGGTCCCGAGAACTTGCGAGGATCTTTCTCTTGACCCATGAAGAACATGGGCTAGTGGTCGTAGATGGGGCCGTAGACCATATCTTGAGCCGTCGAGTGACTCCGGGCCGCAAGTACCCGGGGAATGTAACCTCGACAGCAGAGGCCTATCTGGCATGTACGAATGAATGCTGTGTCGTTCGACATTTGAAGCTGTATATGTATAAAAAAATGTGTTTTCTTACTTCAAGTTGTGCATCTAGCTCATGTACGTAGAGGTTGGAAAGTATTTCAATTTTATAAAAAAATATTGTCCAATAGATTTAGAAATCAGAATTCATTGCCTTTGATTGGCCTATCCTGCTGAACTGTTCTGTCTAGTACCAGGTGGATTAGCCTTCCCTTCTAAAACACGGGACTGAAATACCAGAATTAATCACCAGCCACTTTAGGACTCGTTCGCTTTGCTTTGGATTAGACCGGAAATGATCTGGAATGGGTTGGACTGGTGGAACTAGTGTCAAAACAGCTTGACCACGAACAACCATTCAGTTAGGTGTAGCACTGATTTGAAAATCAGCCTATCCCACCCTTCTTGGATCTAAGGAAACCATACGTATTAAGTGTTGTAACGAAATCGACTAACGAGAACAATGATATATTAGGAGAGATTCATGGAAGAGATAACTAAAATTTAATCCATATAGAAAAAATGCATTGGAAAAGGTAGGATACAATATAATTTACAACTCCTAGAAACTTATCCTTCGTCACCGTAAGTAAATACGTAACTAGAAATACGGAAAATTGCATTGCAATAATGCAATGGGTGAATGACGGGAATTGAACCCGCGCATGGTGGATTCACAATCCACTGCCTTGATCCACTTGGCTACAACCGCCCCTTATCCAGCTAAAGGATTTTCTCTTTTTTCTACTCATCATTATTCTATTTATTCTAACTTCCATTTTACAGACTGTTCTATACACCTTTCCACAGGCAGTTTTCGTTTCCGCTGGCATTAGTGAGCCCATAAAAATAATGCATTTATACACACGTTTATACAGACCGCTTGCACTAATAGAACTCGTGCAGATGGATGTCTTAAACACACCACCTGCACTAATGGAACCAGTGCAGGCAGATATCTTAAAGCACCGCCTGCACTAATGGTATTAGTGCAAGCGGACATTCTAACACACCGCCTGCATTAATGGTATTAGCGCAAGCAGGTTTTCTAAAACGCAGCCAGGAGCCTGTAGTTTTTGCAGAATGCAGAAACTATTTACTTTTTTATTAATATTTCTATACAGGATTTTATACAGCATATACAAATAAGTTTTAAAACAGATATTGAATTCAATATTTCATCAAAGTAATCTAACTAATGATTTGAAACACAAACAACTATATATTACAAAACAATTATCCAAATGTCATATTACATAGCATCCAACCACAAATCCGAGTACATTTATATAATCTTAAACCTATCATACAAAGACAAATGTGGGTACAAAAGTAATTTATTATTTTTCCTTTCAAAAAATACTCCATCCTGGTGAACAATCTCGACGAATAAAATAGCATAAGTCACTAGGAACGGAATCAACTTCTGTAAGCTCCATGTCTCATCCCCAAGACCATTCTTCATCGACATTGGGTTGCTGCAAATGAGACTACAATTATAATAACAATTAATCTAAGTATACAAAGTGGATTGATAAGATAGCTTACATCCTCACAATTCACTCTATAGTTTCTTCTGCTTCTGGTCATCTAAAAATACCATCCTACATATAAAGTTACTATTTATTAGTATGACATCTTGTACTAATTACTTAAAAGCTCTTAATTAACATCTAGAAAAATCACTTACAGGCACCACGCGGTTAGGAGGTTGATATCGAGTCTCTGTTTGCGAAAAACAAAGAATACATCTTCAAAACTAAAAGATTGAGTCTTCTCTTCACTCCAAAATTCATTTGCCAGCACATAAAAGAGGACATGAGTGAACCTCAAAGCACTCACCTGCATATACCAATCATGCAATCTCCTCAATGGAAGTAGCTTACTGAGTTGCACTGAGGTTAAAAATAGTTTTTTATTCACATATTCTTCAGGCACATCCTCCTTACGCCATAGTGGATCATTCCTTCGCAGCTTTAAATCACCCTTGGTATAGAATTCTCCATTCTCCTTCCAACTTTCAATAAAAATATTATCATCTGTAGGACGATGTTGAATGGAGGATGACTTTCTTTGCAATCTTTGGAGATACTTTAACGTGTCTGCCGAAGAAGTCTTTTTGTACGAGGCAATTTCTCGGTGGATGTGTGCAAGAGCTGAATAAGTTTGGCTCTTTTGGTCTAAACCTTCTTTGCCCTGAAGAGGTGGCTCGAACATTTTTGTTGTGCCCTTGTCAGAAGTTGGTACAGTTTGGCTCTTTTGGCTCAAATCTTCTTTGCTCTTGAGAGGTAGCTTGGGCATTTTTATTGGGCTCTTGTCAGAAGGTGGGAGAGTTGAAAGTGTAAGACCCTCAGAGGAAGGCTGGAGCAGTGTACCTTGTTGCTCCTGAGGAGAAGTTAACAATGTGAAATCTGTTTTGCCCTTCAAGACACATTGTTCTGTTGCATCTGATGGACCCTTGGGAAAAGATGGAGGTACATCAAATGTATCCTTTAGAGAAGGTTATTTGTTGGTTCCATTCTTCTTCACCCTTGGTGGCTGGCTCTATCGACAGATGTGCTAGGCTACTCAGATGTGGTTGCGATGTAGTTGACCCATCACACAAAACAACATCACGTCTATGCCAAAGGATAAATTCATTTATTGCTTGTCCAAGTAATGAGATTCCTTAGGCTAAGTGAGGTTGAGTTCGTAATCAAGATAGTCCTTGTTGATGACTTTGTTAACTTGTACCTTCACGTAGTCCGTCGGGATGGGAGTAGAGTGAAAGGTATGCCTTGGAATTGCAAGACTAGTGGCAACTTCAATTGTCTTATTTCCCGTCCTTCCAATCGGGACATGAAGGCGACAAGGTGTGTTATCCACAATATCATCTACAAGATAACTCTGTTCTGGTGTAGAGGCTAGGTTACAACTTGGTGTCAGCCTAATAGCCGGGTTCTCAGTGGGCACAGTCACGAGTAATCCCATAGCTTGCTGTTTTGCTAGAAACTTTTGATGCTCTTGAAACAACTCTGCTAAATTTTCTTTTAAGCAGGCCTTGACCTCTGCCTTAATTGTCTCTTCAAGAGTCTTCTTACACCTGTCACATTTTTTGTAGCTCGCTGCATCCTGTGAGAACCCCTCTTTCCAGGTCATCCATGACGAGATGGCTTGTACACATCCAAGGTGTTCCCGGTTGCCTAGTGCAGAAGTGAGTTGGTCATTCTCCCTATCAGGCTTAAACTTTCTAGCCTTTTATTCCACAACAATCTCCACAATTTTCTTGCCCACCTCTGCCGCTTGGGGATGTTTGTATATTATTTGTCCTTCTTCGATGTATCTGATCTAGCATACACCTAGTTTCTAATACAATCATCACAACCTTCTTACGGTCAGGTCTCCCTGCCTTGGCAGCTTTCTCTCTTCTCTTTTCCCATTCAATCACTTTGCTGGCATATCCACCGGATCCTAGATGATGGGGGTAAATATTTTTCTTCACCAGTTCTACTTTAGCTGCACTCTGAGCTATTGCCTCGGGTATGGTCTTCTGTCGAACAAATTCAGACCACTGAGCTTTCGTTATCTTTAGAAAAAATTTTGGAATAAAATTTTTCTTAACAAACTTGGCATTTAACTCAGCCTTTCACCCGCGGAACATCTTCGCCATAGAGGTTAATGTACTCTTCTTTGCAAGATCTTCCGTGCCTTCTGGAAACTTAATCTTTGATTTCAGCTTGATCCACAAAATATTCTTAGTCTTCTCATCGAGCAGCCTCCAGTCCGTAACTGTAATCGAGACGTTGTCTCTAACTATGAAGCCACATACCTGATGATACTTGCGGCATGCATCCTGAGGACCAAGGGGGGCTCCTGTTGCACTCACTCTTGTTATGTAAAAGATACCCTCCAGTATCTTATTTTTTGCCTCGCTCCCCTCTTTTACGCTTATGTCCACTCCCTGAAGCACCAGTTGACAGTGGGGTAGAGGGAGCTTCCTTGCATTGTTCCTTAGGATGGATCGGTGTTTGACGAGTAAGAATCTATGATGAAAATTTGACAACATTAGTAATTAGGGGTAAGATATGTAAAAAAAAAAGTTACACTTATTTTCAACTACTAGCTCTGTACCTCTTCATTTAGATTATAATCCGAGTAAGGGCTTTGTGACCGTCTTCGAGTCCTACTTAGGACTGGAGAGGAATCACTCGAACTACTATAGGAGCTCTCATTGGTGCTTTCACTGTTTTTGTTGCCGTCGGAGTTGTCTGTGTCCCATTCAAGCATCGGATCACCTTCATTTGCCGCAGTATCAGCTTGCGCGGTCGTTCTTTTTTCTATTGGACTGCTCAAGTACCATATTGTGAGTTTTCCATTCAAGCATTTGATTTAGATGATGACAACCTAATTCTATTGCAATTTAGTACTGTGGTTACTTGAAAACACGCAAACCATATTAGCTACACCTCTCTCAACCCTTACTATCAAACCATTCATATTAGCAAGTAATGGATGGTTACTTGAAAGCACACAAACCATCATTTTATATAACTCAACCAAAGGAAAGCAAAGGTCAGTCTGTCACATACTCAATCGATCCATCTATATTGAACAGTATGAATTCCAGAATTCTTAACTAAAAATACTGAAGAGTTCTTTACAAGCAATAACTCAGATTTTAGTTCAAAGACAAGAGTTATAAATTATGAAAGTATTTTTACTAAATAGTTTGGCTGCTGGTTGCAGGTCGGTGAGTTGGCCGGGTTATAAATACGAACGTATTACCAAACACTGGAAACTCGCAAATGACCAAACTAGTACTAATAACGTTTATCAGCAACGCACGGCTCTACCCATTAGTACATTTTTCAGTACTGCCACTAATAGCACTGCTGGTTAATTTGTTAGAGTCGCTGTTGTTAAGAATTAAAACAAGCTAGACTTTGGATCAATTACTATTAGCAGTAACTGAAGCAATCGGGTTTCGTCTAGAACCGCAGTTTTTTGAAGTCCATGACGTCCTTCATTCGAAGATTTGATAGCGACATGCATGTCGGCACTGTGGCTGTAGCACAAGGGCCTGGCTCTACTGACGACCCACACCACCTCGTGTTTAACTTAGGTTTCACTGAACCACCACATGAACTCTAGCACAATTCAACACACTGAACCTCCACATGAACTGTAACACAATTCAGCATTTAACCTCGTATAGTAAACATAGGATAAAACCTGGCATGAATGTTGATTCACTACGACTGATATGCAAACATAGGGTGCAGAGAGGTGCTGCTTCCTCCTTGGGGCCAGGGCTGGGGCCATGGCCAACGGCCGAATTGGAAGAACCTTTCGCGCAGTACACTCAAAGGCATCGCGCATCCGCATCACATTGACAGAGTAACCTCACCGCTGCAGTGACTGATCGAACTGGATGGCTCTCGGTCTCTCACTCTCGCGCAATGATGAACGTAGAAGACAATGAACAGTAGACTCAAGTTTTTCAGCGCCGAACGCCGCAGTGCAACGAACCTTTAGTTTTCTCAACTCGGTACTCTTTTACAAGAGCAGTACAGGGGCTTTTATAGCCGGGCTGACGTACATAGTACGAACTCACGCTGCCCCCACTCTGCCGATCGATCCGCATGCCACGGCCGCGCGCACGACGCGCACCAACGCGCACGACGCGGCTTGCCTCCAACGGATCTCACCGGCTCCCTGCATGCAGCTCCGCGCAACGTGCAGCTCCGTAACTTACGCGACAAGCTCTGACTCAACCACACGCACACACGTTCTAACCCACACAAGCACTAGCAACGCGCACACACACGATCAACACACGACGCACTCACGCCACCAGCCACGCGCACATACACGCGCTGGTTTTATTTCTAACAGTGACGACGACGACAGCGCGATGGGTCGAGCGATGGTGGCAGGGTCGAGCGACGAAGACGGCGGCGCGGGGTCCAACGACGTCGATGGCTGCGCGGGTCGACCGACGGCGGCGGGGTCGAGCGAGGACGGTGGCAGCGCGGGATTGAGCAATGACGACGGCGGTGCAGGGTCGAGTGACGGCGGTGCAGGGTCAGATGGCTGCACACGGCGGCGGCAGCGTGAAATTTTGGCAGCCTAACGGCGCTAAGTCTCGATCTAGCCAGCCTTAGGGTTTCGAATTGACGTCGGAGACTATTTATAGTTGCCTATAGTGCAGGCAGTTCTCTTTAGAAACCGCGAGCACTAATCAGTTAATGCAGGCGGACCTTATTAAGAGCCGCATGCGTTATGCTATTAATGCACGCGGTGCTTATTACAAACCGCATGCACTAATGGATTAGTACTCACAGACACTAAGGAGAGCCGCTGCACTAATTTTTTTAATTGAACAAATATTTGTTTTCATTGCTAAAACTATTTTTTATCAAAATTAAACTGTTCTTAAGAGTGTTTCATCAAAGTTCCATGCTAAACAATTTTGTCATAAGTTCTAATCTGTTTATCCTTAATGTGCTCATGTGTATTAGTAAACACATAGAAGTTTAAGGGATGTGCATTGAAAGTAAGTGAAAATTGAAGTAAAACAATTTTAAGTACTCAAAAATGGCGTGAAAAAATATATATAGATCTATAAGTATAGTTCATATATAAATAGATGAAATTATGTTAGAAAATCAAGTAATTTATTAAAAAATAATATGTTTCATAGAAAATTATTTAGTACAAGCGGGCCTCAATAAGCACCGCCTGAGGAGTTCTTTGTGCAGGCGGCCCGCCTGCATTAAGCAATTACTGCTTGCGGTTCTCTTTTGAGAACCGCCTGCACTATTTGTTTTTTAATTAAACAAATATTTGTTTTCACTGCTAAAACTATTTTTTCTCAAAATTAAACTGTACTTAAGAGTGTCTAATGAAAGTTCCATGATAAATTTTTTTTCATAAGTTCTAATCTATTTATCATTAATGTGCTCATGTGTATTAGTAAACACATAGAAGTTTAAGGATGTGCATCGAAAGTTAGTGAAAATTGAAGTAAAAAAATTTTAAGTCCTCAAAAATGGCGTGCAATATATATATAGATCTATAAGTATAGTTCATATATAAATAGATGAAATTAGGTTAGAAAATCCAGTAATTTCATAAAAAAATTATATGTTCAATGGAAAACTATTTAGTACAAGCAGGTCTCCTTAAAGCCCACCTAAGGAAGTCTTTGTGCAGGCGGTTATCTACACGGTCTGCCTGCAATATTTTTTTCTCTATTAAACAAAATAAAGTAATATATTAAAAAATAAATATGTTACAGAAAATAATTGTACAAGCGGTCCTCGTTACGAACCGCCTGCCGTAATGTTAGCACATGCGGTGCATAATAAGACCGCCTGTAATATTTTTTTAAATTAGAACAAATGTTTGTTTACTTCCAAAAATTATTTTTTTTTCAAAATTGAACTGTACTTCTGTGTCTTTCATTAAATTTAAATTTAATTGAAACTATAAAAAACATTAGTCAAAGCATCAAAACTAGAAATAAATTTAATATTACATAATTAACTTACATAAATGTTTGATATCTACTTATAAAAAAAAGAGTACAATGCGTTACACAGTTTTTCTTTGCCATCTCTTCGGATGTAGGGCATCACATTTTTAATAATGTTCTTTCGACGAGCTTGATGTTTTTTGGATTTGTAAAAAGTGTCATTTCATCATATTTATTGTAGTCCTCAACATCGTCACCTATATTCTCCACTCCAATAATTATTTGCTTTCCTGAAATAACAATGTGCTTTTTATCATTTGCAGGGTCAACTACGTAGAACACCTATGCAACATGATCAGCAAGTACCCACGGGTCATCTTTGTGACCAACATTATTTAGGTCCACAAGTGTAAACCCGTAGTTGTGAACGTTCACTCCGTTAGGATTTTTGACCCATTTGCACTTAAAAACAGGAATCTGCAGCCTGTCGCTATAATCAAGTTCCTATATTTCTTCTATAAATCCATAGTATGTGTTTTTATACCCTTGTGGGTCAAAAGATTCAATCCGAATACCACTGTTTTTGGAAACACTCCTCTTATCTTTTTCTTTACTGTAAAAGATGTACCCATTAATATCATACGCCTGCTATGAGGTAACTAAAGTTGACGGCCCTGAAGCCAACATCTTCATTATTTTTTTCTCTATTGTGTCCCCATATGGAATATTTTTATCCATTAACCATGTGGTGAAATTACGCTTGTGCTCTTTTATTATCCAAATATCTGTTTGTTCTCAATATTCTCTTCGAAGATTATTCAGATGTTGCCCGATATATAATTGTGATTTGTTGCAATACACTAAAATGTGCATCTTGAACTGATTCATAACCCTCGTCAATGAAAGTTCTCATACCCATTTTTTCTTTTACAGACAACATACCCTCGTGCAATGGTATAGGCAAACCTTTTTGTTTTCCATCTTTTATGTAATATGCACAACACTCAACCACTTCTTCTGTTGTATAGCCCTCCATTATTGAACCTTCTGGATGAGCACGATTACGCACATAACCCTTCAAAATTGATAAATATCTCTCATATGAAAACATATGATGCAGGTATAGCGGTTGTAATGCCTTTATCTAATCCCCTAGATGAATCATGAGATGTACATGCATATCAAAAAATGATGCAGAGAAGCACATCGATCTCAAGCTGACACATGGTCTCAACAATGTGTGTTTTCAGATAGTCCAGATCTTCAAGATCAAGCTCTTTTTGTGAAATTGCATTGGAGAAGTAGCACAGTCTTGTGATGACAACTTTTATCTTCACTGGTTTGATTGACCTTACTATGATTGCAAGGAACACCGTTATCATAATATGACAGTCGTGAGAGTTGTAACCAAATAGAGACAAATCATTCATCGAGACAAGTTTTCTGATGTTGGATGAGAAACCTGTCGGCACTTTAATACCATTAAGCATCTGCAAAATGCCTTTTTCTCCTCAGGTATCAGAGTATAGCTATCCGAGGGAAGATAATGTTTTCTATTAGATCTATCTTTAGGGTGAAGTTCAGACCTCAAATTCAGATGCTGTAAGTCTCTACGAGATTTCAACCCATCCTTCGTCTTCCTGGGCATATCCAGTAAGGTTCCAATGATACGATCAAACACATTCTTTGTAACCTACATCAAGTCAATACTGTGACAAACATCCAAGTCCTTCCAGTAGGGTAGATACTTAAAAAAAAATTGATTGCTTCTTGAACGGTGAGCCATTGCGGCTGTAGCTTTCTTTCTCTTTATCCCCGTAATCGTTCCCTTTTCAAATACAATAGTTATGTTTTTTACCATTTCAAAGACAAGTTTCTCACTGTATGGTGTTGGAGCAACATCTTTTTCAATGGTGTTGTCACAATGTTTCTGCATCTTGTGGTATTTGTGATGTTTTGTTAAGAACTTTCGATGATAGAAGGTATATAGATGCAGTTCTATCCACACATACTACACATCCTTGTTTCCCTTTTGTTTGTCCAGATATCAAAAAGAGGCTTGGGTAATCATGGATCATAACAAATATAATGCCTCGTAAAGTGAAATACTCTCATCGAAACTCATCTCAGATTCGAACACGTTCATTCCATAGCTTTGCCATATCCTCCATCAAAGGTTCCATGAACACATCAATATCAATGCCAGTTTGGTTTGAACCTTGGATAAAAATGGATAGCATGAGGTACTTTCGCTTGTGACACAACCAGGTTGGAAGGTTGTACATCGTTAGAATAATAGTCCAAGTACTGTGCACGGTCCTGTTTTCACCAAATCGATTCATGCCGTTCGTACTCAATACAAACTTTATATTTGGAATCTCCTCAGCAAACTCTGGATAAAGAAGATCGAAATTCTTCCATTAAGTTGCATCAGCCAGGTGTCGAAGCTTTTCTGGGTTCATCCTACGCTTCTCAGCATGCCAACGCATGAGTTCAGCATCCCTAGAATTTGAGAACAGATGCTTTAAGCGATTAATCACTGAAAGGTACCACATCACCAAAGAAGAAATCTTCTTCTTTCCACTCAACTCGTTGAAGCCATTGTCATCATCAATCTCAGGACCGATAGAGTTATTTTTCTTCTGTGCTCTTTTCTTCAAATTGCTAGGGTATACATAGTTGTAACTCTTTTTGTATCGACTGATGCCACATATCGGATATTTTTCTATAAATTCATACTGTTTGCGATACAACACATAGTGATTTGGACACGCATGTATTTTTTCGCACCCAGCGATAATGGACATATAAGTTTCTTAGCTCTATAAGTGGTGGTTGGTATTTTGTTAGGCTTTGGAAGTATTTTTGCTAGCAGACTCAACAACTCTGTGAAACTACTATCAGACCATCCATTACTCGCTTTCAACTTCAGAAGTTCAAGCACAGCACGCAACATCGTGAACTCTTTATCACATCCATTTGATTTCTCATACAAAAGATCATTCGATGCCTTCTCCAAAACTTCCAAATTAGCTAGACCTCTCTCAACCCCAATAGATGTTAGCACTTGCGGTTCAACATGACACAGCATCTCCTCAAAGTCAAATGAAATATCCTCCACCTCCTCGTCATCATCATGATCGTCAGTATTGAGATCGGTACTAGGATGATCGGTGATGCCTCCAACTGCCACAGCATCTGGACAATCTACTTGAAACATATCTTTTTTCCCATATGCTGTTCATATGGTGTGGTTCTTAACAAAACTTCTCTTGATCAGTGTGATTAGATCACTAAAGTATTTGGCCAAGCAATATCGCTGGCGCAATCAATACATGGACAAAATATCTCATTTCTCTTTTTCCACTTAGTATGATTCTTGGCGGCTTCGACAAATAAACAAATATTTTCAAGAAACTCTGGAGAAAGTCTTGGTGCATTGTGCATCCAAATTCGATCCATTCTTTATGTCAACCTACGCATTAATGCTATAGATTTAAATAAATAAAATACTAATTACATATTAGCTACAAATAATAAAATGTTAATTAATAATTAATAAAATAAAAATTTACGACTTGTACAACATGAATGTAAACTTAGAAGAGGTTAAGAATTATCAAAATATTCAAAATTTTAGCCAATATAAATCTACTAAAGTGGCAAAACATTGATAAACCCAAGATAATGAATAATCAAGAAATTAAGGCACATATCACACTTTATTTTGAAAGAAATCAAAGGAGGAGTACAAGATTACCCTAAAGAACAAAATTCTAAAAAAGATTCGCGAAGAAAACCTTCCCCCCGCCGATTCCCTTTTTGCCTCGCTGCCTCACGCGCGCTCTAGAACAGTAGTGTCACGCGAGGAACAGGGAGGCCTGCGGAACCTATTTATACACTGCGGTCTTTGTGTAGGCGGACCTCATAACGGCACCGATTGCGTAAAAAGGGCAGCGGTTCTCTTAACCGACCGCTGGGACAAATTCTATTAGTGCAGGCGGTTGGCTAAGAGAACCGCATACATAAATGATATTACTGTAGACGGTGCTCCTAACCGACCGCCTGAACTAATATGTGCCTTTGTGCAGGCGGTTGGTTAAGATAGCTGCTTGCAGTGAGGTATTATTGCCAGCGGTTCTCGTTGCGAGACCCACTTTTGTAGTAGTGCAGGCGGCTCACAGTTATCAACCACCTGCGCTGTCAAAGAAGGGTGTCGAGATAAACTCTTTTTGTAGTAGTGTGGAACTGAGAGTGCTAAAAAAAACTAACTGGAGCAAGAACTAGCAGAAGAGCGCAGTGAGCCACACCAACTAGAGTTCACCAAACTGTTTAAAAACGATCAGTTTTCACAGTTTCTAGTAAAACCAATAGGCCGGTTTTCATCTAAAAAAGTTAAAATTTTTAGAAAATTCAAGTACCAATCGATAATCCAGGGGTAATCGAGTGAAATCCGTGAAAATCCAAAAGTTCAAAACTGATGACCGGAACGGTCGATAAACCTGATAAAGCTATGGACCAGTTGGCAAATTAAAAAAACATACCAATTTATTGTATCAGTTCAATTGAATTTTGTTCAAATTTTAAATTGTTTTCGACCAATCTTTCTTGTTTTCACAAAACTCGCGGACAGTTCTGGAGCTCAAACGGCTTCTTGGACCCTCACCTTTGACTCTTACGATTTTGACCGGCCAAATCAAGCAACTGCACCCTCCGTCTCTAAATTCTAATACTTTTGATTTTTATGTTTGTCCATCTATCTTATTTAATTTTTATACAAATATAAAAATATATTAGTCATATTTAAAGTATTTTTTATAATAAATTAGTTACAATAAAATAAGTAATACTTTTACAAATATTTTGAAATGACTGAGTCGAACAAAACGTTTAAAAATATTTTTTTTGAAAATTTAAATATCGAGAAACTCTTTTATCCTATTTTATAAGTCGTTTTAAGTTTAAGCATAGAAATTAAGAAAATTGAAAAAAAAAGAAGAGAAAAAATATTTGAGAAGAGACAATGATTTATAATTAGAAAAACTTAATGAGTTTACGGTGATTTATAATTTGGACGGAGAGAGCAGCAGTTATTCTTTTTGTTGAAAAAGTTACTATTGATTTTTTTTTCTTTGAGTTCCTGCCGTGCGGGTAAAGGTTGATACTCACTCAGTTTTTTAAAATGATTAATTTTTATAATCAACTTTGATCATTTATTTTATTAAAATTTTTATTTGAATATGTAAAATTTTAAGTTGTCATTTAGATCACTCTAATGATATTTAAATATATAAAATTTATCAAAATTTTTTAATAAAATAATTAATAAAAATTAAATTTAAAAATCAATGACGACATTCATTAAAAAAACGAAGAGAGTATTTAGCATGGCCCACGCGCTTTTGGTGCATTTTTTCCTTCTTATCAACAGGTTCACATTGGAAAATGGAGGGTCGGACCGGTCGGTGCGATCTGCTCCGATTTTTTTTTTCACTCAAAGAAAACGGCGGCCAGTTCAGTACTCCAGTTCACACTTCATAGCGCCAGGATAGCGTTGGCCCTGAACCGCTTGATTCTTTTGTGTTCCCCACTCCGCGACTGGGATTCCCCACGCGCCGGCGACCTTCCGCGAGCGTCCACCAGCTGGTGCTCCTGCATCGCGAGCTGGTGTTCCGGCATCATCGTCGTAGCGGCTGAGGACCTCAGCGCCCCGGTCACCATTGCATCCCCCATCCTCCTTTTCCAATGCAATTGGTTGCATTTTTCTTTGCCCAACTTTTCTTCGTCAAGTTACTATTCGTTACTGGGGATCCCTTCGTTATTGTAGCTCCCGTCCATTTCTTCTGAAGCGGCTCTCCTGGATCCATTCTCTCCTGCGATATCCACTGCAGTCTACTGAGTTGCTGCACTAAGTTTTGAAGGCACCCATGGCGGAGCTGGTGGTCGCGCCCCTGATCTCCCTGTTGAGGGAGAAGGCGTCCAGCTACCTTCTGGACCAGTACAAGGTGATGGAAGGTATGGAGGAGCAGCGCCAGACGCTGGAGCTTTACCTGCCTGCCATCCAAGGTGTCATCGAGGACGCGGAGAAGGGGGCGTCCTCCTCCAGGCCTGGAGTTGTTGTCTGGCTCCGAGCGCTCAGGAAGGTGTCCTACGACGCCGTCGATGTTTTCGACGAGTTCAAGTACGAGGCGCTCCGGCGTGACGCGAAGAAAAAGGGACACTGCAAAAAGCTATGCGTGGATGTCGCAAGCGTTTTGCCCACTCGTAACCCCATTGTTTTTCGTTACAGGATGGGCAAGAAGCTGTGCGGAATTGTGCGGACCATGGAGACCCTTGTCAAGGGGATGAATGAGTTTGGGTTCAGGCAGCAGCAACCAGCACCGTCCACCTTGTGGCGGCAGACATTTCCAATGATAGATGAATCCGAGAAGGATATTATCGTCAGATCCAGGGATGAGGAGAAGAAAAAGATATTGAAGATACTTGTTGATGGAGATGCCGACCGGGGTCTCATGGTTCTCCCTATTGTTGGGATGGGTGGGCTCGGCAAGACTACCTTTGCGAAGCTCATTTTCAATGACCCTGAGACTGAGAAGCATTTTGAACTCCGAAGGTGGTGCTGTGTGACGGAAGATTTTGACATAGTTAAGATTGCACGAGACATCTGCCAGACTAATGAGAGAGGTCCTCAGGTAGCAATGCAGGATCTCCAAAGGGAAGTAAGCGGAAAGAGGTACCTCATTGTGTTGGATGACGTGTGGAACAGAGATGTTGCCAAGTGGGGAGATCTAAAGACTTATTTGCAATGTGGTGGTAAGGGTAGTGCAATTCTGACAACAACCCGTAACCAAGAAGTCGCTCAAATTATGGCCGATGGCATGGTTAAAGTCTATAATCTCGAAAAGCTAGGCAATGAATTTATAAAAGAAATTGTTCAGAGCAGAGCACTCGGATTTGGAAAAATGAACATTGACGAGCTAGATGGAATGCTATCAGAAATTGCCAAAAAATGTCATGGCTCTCCTCTAGGTGCCAAAGCTTTTGGCTCTCTGTTAAGTAACAAGACCAGCAAGCAAGAATGGAAAGATACATTAACCAAAAGCAACATTTGTAATGAAAGGACTGGAATTCAGCCAATTCTCAAGCTCAGTTATGATGACCTACCACCACACATGAAGCAGTGTTTTGCGTTCTGTGGTATGTTTCCTAAAGGTTATGAGTTTGACGTAGAAATGTTGATCCGATTATGGATAGCACATGACTTCATACCACCACAGGGAGAGAGCACTCTTGAAAAAACAGGGGATGATATTTTTACAGAGCTACTTTGGAGATCATTCTTTCAAGATGTGGAGCAAGTCCAACGTATAGACTTCGGAGAAAGAGTACAACTCCGTTACAGAACCATATGCAAGATGCACGACCTTATGCATGACATTGCTCAGTTGGCTATGGGAAAAGAATGTGTTGCTATAGTGAGTGGGTCTGACCACAAGAAGCTGTCATTGTTCACTCGCCATGTGTTCACATCATTCAGTTCAAGTGGAACTCTTTTGTATGATTTTCTAAGTAAAAACTTTTCAACACTTCAGACATTGTTGTATTCAGATAGCAGATATGCCAGGGACCTGAGAGACGATTTTTCAAAGTATTTTCCTTCTATACGAGCACTGCAACTCTCTCAGTGGTGGCGAGAAGTTCCAATCAAGACAAAATACTTACAGCACCTAAGGTATCTTAACCTCTCCAACAATTGCCGCTTGCGGGAATTTCCAGAAGGGATAAGCATGCTGTATAATCTGCAGACATTGGATCTTTCTGGTTGTGAGCATCTTGAGCGACTTCCAGAGGATATGAAATATATGACAAGCCTCCGACATCTCTATACAGGTGGATGCAATTTATTGAAATGTATGCCTCCAGACCTTAGACAACTCACTTCTCTGCAAACTCTTAACATACTTTGTGGTTGGTGCTGGCTCCAGTTGCAGTTCCATTAGTGAACTGCAAAATTTAAGCCTTTGTGGTGAATTAGACTTAAATGGTTTAGAAAATGTAACCGTGGAGCATGCCAAAGCAGCCAGGCTTGAAAACAAAGAAAAAATCACACATTTATCTCTTCAATGGAATACCAACGTCCTTGAAGAACCAACTCCAGATTATCATAGGAAGGTTCTAGATGGTCTTAAACCTCACTATGGGTTGCAGATGCTAAGGATATCTAATTACAAAAACACTAGTTTACCAACATGGGTGACAGATCCTAGTATGTTGAAGCATTTGACAGAGCTCCAACTTATTGGCTGTACACAGTGTAAGGAATTTCCTGGATTCTGGCATTTTACTGCTCTTAAATTTCTTCATCTGGAGAAGTTGAATAATCTGCAGATCTTGTGTGGGGATATGGACACATTGCCATTTTCGATATTACGGGAACTTAAATTATTTTACTTGGATAAATTGGAGAGATGGTTGGCAACAGATAGGGGAGAACAGGAACTATCGTTTCCTATGCTTGAGAGGATGGAAATTATACAGTGCCCAAACTTAACAACTCTTCCTGTGGCACCAAAACTCAAGAATTTGAAGCTTGATGAAGACAAGGCAGGGCTATCTTTGCCATTATTTAAATCTGGATACATGTCTTCATTGTCCCAGTTAACACTATCTGTCAGAAGCAGAGGGGCAAAACTGCAGCTTGATCAGAGTCACAAAGTATCTATTTCAGAAATGGTTTTGAAAGGTTATGACTTGTTTTTTGCATCAAGCCCAGCAACAGTTGGGATTTGGGGTTGTTTTGCACGACTTGTGGATTTGGAAATTGAAGGTTGCAATTCTCTTGTCTACTGGCCGGATGTGGAGTTCCTAAGCTTGGTATCCTTAAAACGTCTGTCAATTCGTTACTGCCCCAAGCTAATAGGCCCTGCACAAGCAAAAAGAATGCCAAGCAGAGGAAAGGACCTCTACCTGCCTCAGCTAGAGAGGCTACATGTATATATGTGTAAAAGCTTGACAGAGCTCTTCATTTTTCCCTCATCTCTCAAAGATATTGAAATATATCACTGCCCTAGTATTGAGATCATATGGCGTAACACTGACACAGAGACTGAGAACCCTATACTTGTGGAAGTGGAACAAGCTGATGACCCTGCATCTAGGGGAGGGAAAAAACTATCGCCATCCAGAAGAAATCACCCTGCATCATGCCTAAAAAGTCTTCACATACATGGATGCCGTAACTTGGTGATGCTTCCAGATGTACCATCGTCCCTCGAGGTTCTAGAGATTTCTTACGCTGATAATCTTCGTTCTGTGACTGGGCAGTTGGATGCACTCAAGCACATGAAGTTTTCAAACTGTAGTATGCTTGAGTCATCTGGTTTTTTGGTAGACCTTCCATCATTAGAAAGTCTCCATCTTTATAATTGCAAGCGTCTGTCATCCTTACCTGGTGGTACTGGGAATTATTCAACTCTGCGGGAGCTTAAAATTGAATATTGTCTGGCCTTAAATATGAATAGGCTTTACAAGTGTCTCCACCGATATAGCAACCTTGAAGTCAAAGACTTAGCGCGTGCTCATTCAAGTAATCCTTTTGAAGGTAACCTCAACTTTTTTTTTTACTTATTTATTACCATAATTCATTTCCTTAGTTATTTATGCTTTTTCTTGCTTCAGCGCTGCATATTGAATGTTCTTTTGGTTCGAGATTATATATGAACTGTGGCGGTGGTTTGTTCACAGCAGATTCTTACATAAATGCAAGAATCATAGTAGAAGTGTTTACCATGTAGTCAGATACTGGTCCATTGAAATCTGATAGTTTGCTCTTGTCTCACCATTTTTGTTCGAAAACACGAGCAACACCTTAGTCATAAAGAAAACAGGAAGAAAGGGTTCGAAAAAAAGAAAGCAGGAAGCAACCATAAGCAGTGGGCGCCCTTGACCTTCCCATCCACTTCATCTTCTCGATTTGGCACCACGCTGTCTGCTAGTTCTAGTTCCTGAGTTCAAGCCCTCTTGCTTCCCGTACTGTTACTGAACAAACCAAAAAAAGAATGTAATCACCCATTCCAGCACTGCTTTTCCTGCGATCTGATTACTTTTACATTTTACATTTCCACTTGCTGAGCCAAACACTGTCAAAATAATCTACCATTTGCTTAATTACGAGAGGGAGATAGCAGTTTTTCCTGCCTAAGCACACCAAGGCAATTTTGAGCTGAAAAAATGGCTGTCATCTTCAAATCTTCCTCAAGAAATTCAACTACCTACCTTGCTGACTATGGTACACCTCTTGCAACCTTACATCATCAGGTTTCTAGCCAACTTCTGTCATGCCTGAAGGCAGCACGTACAAGACTAATGGTGTAAAAAAAATCAGAGTTAATACGAATGCACAGGGCTGGGAGATACACAGCCAATACTTTGTGTTGATTATTTGAAGATGTTTCCAGAGACCATTGTTAGTGTGCTATAACAGTTCTGATCGGTCTTGGGTAGGTGGGTATTTTAATTGATTGTTATCAAGCAAGAATTTTTTTTTAAAAATATGAGCTGTCATCTACATATTACTTTTTTTTTGTAGCATTGTATTGCATCCATATTATTCTGAACGCTTTACTTAGTGGCACTCAGAATCTTGCAAGGTATCCAATTTCAAAAATTATTTGGCATGACATCCCTTCTGTTAAAGTGCTCATTTCCAATGCTATTATCCCATTTTTGTAAGGCTATTCAGCCACGATCTCAAATAATGTGTATTATCGTGAAATAGTTTTACTCATGTCTCCTAATAAATATTACTGACATGATATCTGTCTTTAGGGCCTAAATTAAGGTCTCCAAAATCTTGGAAATATGTTTTTCTGCTGTTCAAATTATTGAAGTAAATATAGTGGGCTACAATACTATGAGGTCGAATTGAAGGTACATCTTGAGTCCATCAAGTTTACGGAGCTAAACATCAAATTTGCATTCTAGTCAATTACCCACAATGCTGCTTGTGCCATTCTTGCCAGGTTGTCCCAAATACAAGAATGGAGGAATTGTCTCATACACAAGGATGATGAACTCACTGGAGAACAATAATACATTACTTATTTTCCCAAGTCCTGCAGAAAAACTGTGTATCTTTTTTCCTTCACCTCCTTGATTCAAAATCTAAGTTGAAGAAGCATGGAAAAGTTGACCTTCAGAAAACAGGCACCATTTTGGCTCTGTTGAGGATCAATCAAAAATTTAATTTGTGCAAAGCTAGCAGTATTATTTGATCAAGTAATGGGGTCAAACATGTGGCATTCTTCTTTTAATTCTTGTTTCTTTTTCTCTTAATTTTTCGTTAATGTCATCCCTAAGCACACACTTAGCTCGTGCTAAATCTGATTACCTTTTATTCAAAGTCATCTTAGGGGTTATATGGTTTGTTGGAATTATTTTGCTTATTTTCTTCCTAAAGATTTTTCTTTTTACCATAGAGGTATATTCTGACATTAACATGGGTATGCTATCGTTTAAACAATGTACTAACTTCTGGAACATTCCCTTCATTTTGTTCAAATCATATTCCTTACTTGCTCTGCAGATACTAAATTTTGTTGTTGAAATCTCTCTCTCTCTCTCTCTCTCTCTGTGTGTGTGTGTGTGTGTGTGTGTGTGTGTGTGTGGGCTGAAATCATCAGTTTTTTGCTGCAAACTGAAATAATTTCTCAGATGACAGTAATTTGTCAAAAAACATGTAGGTAGCCATCTCAATTCTCGTTTTATCTCTTCTGTTTAGCATTGGCAAAGATGTAATAGGTTTTGTGTTTTCTTCGTTCTAAAATTGTTGTCACCAGTTAATTTAAATTTAAGATAACCTTCAACAACAATTTTAGAAGCGATGGAGTAATTTTTTGAGGTCTGGATCTGTCTGGCGCACTACTACCTTGCTACCATTAATTATCTGTTGACTATTTTTGTCCTGAACCAGTTCTCTCTCTCTCTCTCTCTCTCTCTCTCTCTCTCTGTGATAAGCTTATCTGTTACAGTTCTTACTGAACTGTCAATTGAAAGCTGTTTGCCCATCCAGGGACTGTCCTTTGCTGCTAAATTCAATGGATTCCAAAATCAACTATGGATTCCAAAATGCAGAAATAAATCAGTTTATGCTCTAACAAAGCATCTAGGGTGGAGCAACACAATGAAAAGCACTCCAGAAGCTCAATCTCACGGAAACCACAAACACTCTGGGTGGCTCTTAGAAGTGGCTCATATGCAGCAATCAACTAAAAAATCACAAAACTAACCTAAGTAAATGAAATAGAACAAAATGAAGCCCTGGAACCACACCACAAGAATGCATATAGAAACAGAGAATACATGGGGCGTGTTTGGTATAGTAGTTTTGATGGTCTGGAAATGGATTATACACCTGTAACTTTTAGTCCACAAGAAGACCAGTCCCCTGTTTGGGTAAATGGTTTTCATCTTTCCAAAGAATATGACCAAGTACAGCTGATGGCCTGAAGATTAATGAGAATTTAATACAACAGCAAAATCTTATTTTTGTTGCATTAACTTTAAGAAACATGATGGCTCAAATGGACAAAACAGAATCACAGTTTGAAAGAAAAATTGATTTGAAATTAAAAATTTAAAATCGAAGTTGATATGACACACTACATGGTGATGTAGCATACCATGTGGGTAGCCATGTCATACCAGGATGAAACTGAGCCTCTAACCAATAGTCAGGAGTAAATTTGATCTTTTAAAAGTTGAAGGGTAAGAGTGAGTTTTCGTGATAGTTTAGGGAAGAAATTGAGTATTTTGTCAATAATTAAGTTTCAATGATGGAGTTACCCTTATTAGTGGAAGGTACTCAGCGAGGAAGCTCAAATCAATAGAAATAATTTCTTATAGAAAATTAAGTTCATGGTCAAAGAAGTAATCTGAAGTATGATCTTTTGACTGTATGGGCCAGATTCAATCACATATGGATTAAAAAATAAGTTAATAGAGAGATTGTAATAGTAGGTGGGAAGTGTTTCCCTAAAAAAATAATCATCCATCTAATGCAACAAAACATGCATGAATTGAAGTAGGAGGGAAGTATTTCCATAAAAAGAAAAATGGGAACCTATGCCAATATGTCATCTGGTGCTCAGCAGTTCCAATCTAGATTTGATAGCTTTCTAGTCACACATTTTTATTGCTGGTGGATCATGGCCTTCTAAAAACCATCAAGAGTGAAACAATGGCATCAATATAACTACAAGCATATATATTTAAGCAAAAAAACTCAATTTTGTCCTTCAACTTCTAAAGGTCTAATTTAGTTCTTGAATTTTGTTTAGAGGCTTAGTTTCATCCTTCTACTGACGTAGCATGCCACATCAACACGTGGAATGCCACCTCAACTTCAATTTTAGATTCTTAATTTAAAGTCAATTTTCTCTCTAACCGTAATTCTGTTTTCAGATATCCATATTTTTTTTGCAGTGGAGCGGAACTATGAGAACCAGTAGGGCATTTGGTGTTTGAGTGCATGTACGGCCGCACCATAGCTTTGCAGGAAGCATATATGGTATCTCATTACGAATTTCAATGTGTTCATTGGTATTACCGGCTCTTGTGACCAGTCGTGGAAATTATCATGATCGTATTCATGGACAACACCTCATTAGAGCACTGAAGAAGTCATTCATCATGAAGTTAGAGGAGCAAAAGACACCCAAAAAACAAAGACGCTTGTACAGACGGTTGGCCCATAACATCTTTCTTACGTGAGATTTGTTAGAATGCTTGGAGTAAACAACAATCATATATTATTTAGGTAAAAAATAGTGTATCCAATATTAATTTTTAAACATTAATAGCTGAGATTAATTAAGGATGAAGAGATACCTCTATTAACTGTTAGGCACCGTAATAATCTCTTGTTTAGCGTTTGAAAGACAAAGTGTCAAGGCACTCACGTTAATGATGGATCTCATCGTCTCTCAGTGTGTCAATCCCCTGCCGCACTGCACATCACTGCCGGAGTCGCTGACATGCGGGCCCGGGGGGGCCACCCGACAGTGAGCGCAGCGCACGGTAGGCGATCCGCTCGCCATTCACTGGGGCAGCTGACTACTAAAACGTGGCAACCCAGTAATGCTTTTATTATATGTCCGATGCTCTGGAACAGTAAGCGAACTTGTAGTTGGGGCAATATTATTGTTACTGATGTTAATCTCTTATAATATAAAAGTTTGTAGATCTCATCTATCTCATATATTTTTGTGTCACAAATTCTATCTCTACTTTTGATATCACAAATTCAATCTTTAAAATTCTATCTTTAATAAAAACAATAAGTAGATCCATCCATCTCTCTGTCCATTAATTTGCTTTCTATTAGACTCCTCACCTCCTCACGGCACTGCATGGTGATTTCAATTCCCACAGCGTGGATGCGTTGTCATCCTTGTTGAAGACTCTAACCTTCGCGTATCACTGAGCGGAAACTTCAACACTCGTAGCTGCGAGGCTCACTCTTTTATTTATTCAGTTGAGATTAGTTTGGTTTCGTCCGAGTTAAAAAAGCATTGTGCAAAGGTTAATAAATTGAAGAAAGTATTGTGTAAATTTATTTTTTTATAGTTTCGCTTGTATTAATACAAGTTGTCATATTTATATCGTAAGCATTATGTCATGTTTTTTCTAGAATAGAACAAGAATACATTGTATTGTTTTCCCATGTTGAAGAAAAATTGCATCATGTTACTCTATCCGTAGCGTAGCATGAGCACTAGGACTATATCTCTCACAATATAAAAGTTTATAAACGTCGTCTATCTTACCTTTTTTGATGTCACAAATTCTATCTCTATTTTTAGTGTCACAAATTCAATCTTTAACTCTAATAGAAAGAATAGTAGTTCTATCATCTCGGTCCATTTTTAAAATTTGCTTTCTATTGGAGCCCCTTCTCACCCCCGCACTTCCGCACAGCGCTGCATGTGACTCCAATTCCCAGAGCGTCGATGCATCGCCGTCTTTGTGGAGGACCCTCTAACCTTCGTGCACCGTTGAGTGGTAACTCCAACACTCGTAGCGGCGAGGCTCTGTGATGTAGACCGACTTTTTTATTTATTCAGTTGAGATTAGTTTGGTTTTGTTCAAGTCAAAAAGCATTGTGCAAGGGTTAAATTGAAGAAAGTATCGTATAATTTTTTTTTTATAGTTCAGCTTCTATTAATACATTTTTTATAATAGAACAATCATACTGTTTTCCCATATCGAAGAAAAATTACATCACGTTGCTCTGTTCGTAGCGTAGCACTGACACTCGGACTATATCTCTCTTAATATTAAAGTTTGTATACGTCGTCTATCCTATTTTTTGGTGCCACAAATTATATCTCTATTTTTGGTGTCACAAATTTTATCTCTAATGGAAAGAACAGTAGATCCATTCATCTCTGTTCATTTTGGAATTTGCTTTCTGTTAAACCTCTCCCCACCCGAGCACCCCCGCACAACATTGCGCGGTGACTCCAACTCGCATAGCATTGGCACATCACTGTCTTTGTCGAGGACCCTTTAACCTTCGTGCAGCGCTGAGCGGCGACTCAAACTGTTGTCATCCCTCTCTCTCTACGGTGTCACACTTCAACTAAAATCTTAATCATGAGAGAAAAAATAGAAGATACATTTAAATGCTACCTATTACTTTCTAAACATCTTTGTACATCATCAGAATCTGTCTAGATATGAGCAGGCGACGAGGCCTTGTGATGCAAATTTACTCCTTTAGTTATTTAGTTGGGATTAATTTTGGTTTCATTGAAGTTAAAAGAGCATCGTGCAAAGGTTAATTGGAGCAAGTATTATGTAAATTTATTTTTCTATAGCTCAGCTTGTATCAATACAAGTTAGTAGTCATACTTATATTATAGGAATTGTATAATGTTTTTTGTACATATCGAAATGAGAATGTGTCATGTTGCTTTCCTGCATCGAAGAATTTTTTATCCTGCCCATAGCATAGCACAAGCATTCGGATTAGTACAGAAAAAAACTGATGGCAGATGATGTTCTTTATGAGAATATTATTTTTCTGTTTAGCTTCTCCCAGATAACAGAGGAAGACCAAAATATAACAGTACTCCTTTCATCTCAAAATAAGTGTTGTTTTATGATTTTTGGGCATGACGTTTGACCCTTTGTCTTATTCGAAATACTTGTGCAAAAATAAAAATAAAAAAGTCATATGTAAAGTATTTCTAATGATAAAATAATTTACAACAAATAAATATATTTTTAGAATATTTTTGAATAAGATTAATGGTCGAACATGATTTCTAAAAAGTTACTTATTCCGGAACTCAGGGAGTAGTAGTCTAGAGAAGTGGTGGTGCAGAAATGGAAGCGGCGGCACGACGGCTTCGGGAAATGGCGATGTACTGATTTGCGATATTTTGAACTGTTACTCCCTCCGTTCCAGTATTTAAGCATTTTCTAGTTTGATTAAAGTCAATTTCTTACAACTTTAACTAATAATATGTATATAAATAAATTATACTAAATATGACAATCTACTTATTGTGATATTTAGCCTTATGAAGAATTATTAATACCATTATATATGTTGAAACTTTGTAAATTTTACGTTATTGGTAGTCAAAATTTGAGAATGATTTAGTTTGACTAGACTAAAAAATGCTTACATTTTGGAATAGAGGTACTATATTATTATCTGTGAAGAGCTATTTCTGACTGTTACGGAGTTGTCAACCTAGAAATTTTATCCTTATGTGAATTAACTATATTGTTTGGAAACTCAGATAAATTCAACTTGTTTGTTTCACACACTTTCTCTCCTCTCATCACAAAGTCTACAATAACATTTTCAAGATTCTGTAATAACACCTCGGGACATCAACTACTTGCTGGAACTGACCAAAAGAAGCAAGCTGCTAGCACCAGCACTACATCATGGAAACCTTGAGGCATACTCCCTCCATTTTTGTCATGTCGTTAGGACACAGCTGGTTAGTTAAATTTTAGTTCAGTTGAGCTGTCTGAAACGACAGTATTTTAAGAACAGACTAGTATCAATTTTATTAATCATTCTCATTATCTCGAGATGGAGTCATAATGGATACAACGAAAGAAAAGGAAGGCAATTAACCATCTGAGTTCTTTTCCTTGGTTTCCCTGTTTCGCTAGTTGTGTTGTATTTTCGATCATTCAAACACATGTGAGTATTGAGATGAGGGGGAGGATTAATTAGGAAAGTATGGACTGAAAAACATTGGCTGGTGATTATTAAATCTAAACCGTTGTTGCTCGAATCAGCCTATGGAGATACAGCTAGATCTGCTATTCATCCAAACATGAGCCGGAAGGATTGGAGCATATATATATAAATATCATAGATAGGCATACATACAAAAATACATAAGTACATCAAATCATTTAATGAGATAAGTTTGGACTATCCTGAGCATGAGAATAAACATAAAATACCACGTAAGTACAAAATAAGGCAGGCAAAAAAATATATTCGAAAGAGCCAGGTTAGATGAGTAGGATGCTGAAACTTCTTATATACTATTAATTACCAACCTGTACTGTGCATGGAGCTCATTTTTTTTCTTGTTTATATTGTTCAGCATTGTCACCATGAGCTAGTCTGTTTCTTGCATTCTCAGCTCAGTTCATCAAATAAATAAAATCACCTTGTATTCTTAAGCTCTAGATCAACTTAACTAAATCTTATTTTCAACATTCACAACTGTACATTCGAGCAAAATCCACTAACGTGCCCCATTCCATTTTCTTGCCTGTTTTGCTGTGAACGGCTGGGAGTAGCATTCTGAATGTGTTTATGGAATGCAGCTGGCTGCTACCTTCCTAACACCTCCTAATCCCACTTCATTGTTTAGAAACAATCCTCAGATGTATAGTAGCTTGAGTTTTATAGAATCATTTCCTCCTATAACAGTTTCTCCACCAAGCAACAGAGGCCAGGACCGACACCTGTGGACCAATTTCCTTAATTATATAGCCAAGATAGCATTTACACTGTCTAGAATTTAGGCCCTCTTTGGAATGCAGAAATTTTATAGAAATTTTTCAGAAATTAGTTTAATTTCACAGGAAAAAATGCAAGAAGAAGAAAAATTTCTCCGTTCCAAATAGGCCTTAGTAGAGGTGCTGCATCCAGCCACCGGCGGTTGTTGGTTCATCACCTCTGCATGTGCAATAAAGTGTTTTTGCAGCAACCACATATGTAGTGGGTGTTGTAGGTGGTGTTGCCAGGTTCGTGTTATCAACGTTGACATTAGTGTTCCTGTGCATATAAGAAAACATGTGGCAACATAACGTGGCCTATCCTGTTGAATTGATCTGTCCAGTACGAAGTGGATTAGCCTTCCTTTCTATAAGATGGGTCAGCGATGCCATTGCAAGAGACAGTGATCATTAACCTCCACAAGTACTTATATAAAACATATATTTGAGAATTAATCCCAGCCACATCAATAGGCTAAAATTATTAAACATAGTCACTGAGAGCGATGAACCTATTAATGTAGTTTTGATCTGGCCTTGTTCACACTAGGTTGCAGCAATAATCTTTTACTCCTAGTCCTATCTGTGAGCGAAGGCATCACAATTCTAGTGGGTCACACTCTCGCCAAACCAGCCACTGCTGATGGCCGTCTGGCCCAAGGAATGGTTCTCAAGCCCCTTTCCCCTTTGCAATGCCTCTGTCCCAATACGTGCTTCCCTCAGTTCGCGTGCTACTCTACGAAGAAGCCATTTTACCCAACATGGAACAATAAAACGGTCATTTCTCCAGGTACCTCACATCTATAGACCTTGATCTGACTTTTGAGGATTTTTTATCCGCTGAGTTGGCTATTCCTGATGCCTCCAAAGCCAAAAGGGTTTATATATATCTGTCAAATAGACAATGGGTTGAAGCATTTCTGATGGACTCATAGGTAGTTTTATAAGCAAGAAGAATGTATACCGCATGGTTAGAATGTTAGCTTCTTATAGAACCACTTACATGTAACTTTGAGCTCGGCAAACATACAGAGTATTTCTCCCTTGCAGCATGGTTCAATTAATTTTATTCATAATTTAATTCACCTACCTTACGCTACATCATGATATATAAACTATTCCAACACCACCATACTTACATGAAATTTGATGTACGTATACGACCTACTATGCTACTCCCTCCGTCTTGATTTACTTTTGTTTTGGGTTTGGACATGTGAATTAAAGAGGGTGGAAATTTTATGTATGTATAAAATGAGGGGGGAGAGAGAGATAGAGATGTATTGAAAATAAAAAAAATATTCGGAAGTGAGGAATATGAGACGGAGGGAGTACATACATACAAACACATTTAGGTTAGCTAAGTACTTATCTCATCCATATATACCTTATTGAGGTCACACATCTAGTTAAGATAGAAATTTAAAGCATAAATTCAAGTTCAGAGAAAAGGATTTTTAGCAACTGTGGATACTCAGAGTGGACGTTTCTTTGGAGCTACCGCCACTATGGTGTTTATACTTTTCACTTTACTGATGGAATGGCCTAACCCACAACTACAGCATGCCCGAGCCGTCACATAAGGCCTGACACTGTTAATGACTTATCAGTGGATAGCAATGACGTGCGCTACTAGAGAGCAACACTACTGCAGGCGTGTTGATTTGAGTGAGACTTGTGTTGATGACAACAGTGGTCCACCACTAGTGTGGAATTCTACACAAAAGAGATAAATTGTCACGTATTCATCAACATGTAGATGCACATGGGGAGTGACACGGACACTCGTCTATGACAAGATTGCTGTATAATTTCGCAAGTACTTTATTGTGGAAATCCTTATGAGCTACTTTATTGTGGAAATCCTTGTGACAGCTGAAATCTCTTGTATTATACTATTTCAGTAATTTTGTTATTACTAGAATAAACTATACTCCATCTATATATATATTCTCAAATTATTATCCCATTGATAATAATTTAATAGTGGGGGAAGAAATTGGCTTCATTGCGAGTTTATGCAAGAGGCTATCATAAATATAGTTAGGAACCTGGTATCATAAATCATTCATTGAACTGGTGGTTCGACCCTGCTTAAAGCTTAAGCTATGACACTGCATATGTGGTATATATGAAATTTACATTTGCCTTGAATCAAGCACCGACTTGTCTGATGGCATGCATGCAAATCCGATTCCTGAAAATCGTTGTGCTTGGGAGGCATCAGGAATGGATAACTCATTTCATTGAGTTAAATATCCGAGCTTTTAGTACTAGTGATAGGATCGTTTTGTTACCCTTTCTTGTGGGGGTTTCTGCTTTACAACTTACCAAGATAATGTTGAGAGCGGTCTACCTATACCCTCGTAATCCAAAACTATACAGCAGTCACAGATCTGTTGCAGGTATGAGAACACCTATACGGCTATTCTTTACGCAGAGCGACTACGATGTGTAGGAAAAAAATGTGTTTAGACAGTGAACATTCTGCAAGCAATTTGTTCTATTGCTGTATATGTGCTGTAACGACCAGATTTTTCTTACCTCTCGACAAGTCTCGATCATCTGTGACCTTGCCAATCCCAAGAGGTTGATAAACATAGTATCACAAACGATCAATCAAGAAACCATAACAGAAGCATTAAATAAGAAATGAAAATAGAAACTAGCAAGTCAATGCAAATTTATTAAAATGCAATCCTCTAAATGAGGTCCATCGGCACGCAGGCTGAAAACATCTCAGAGCAGAAAGATCACTATCGAGAAATCCATAGAAAAGCAACAACGAAAGCATCACCATGGCAGCGACAGCGAACCTCCTCAACACAGGCATGCTTGAGCGTAGAGGTTGACTTCACGGTCCGTCGGATACGTAGTCGAAGCCGAAGCTGTGGGTATCATCTGAAAACAATAAATTAGGAAGCCGTGAGTATGAATACTCAGCAAACCACGTACTACCTATCAACAATGTATACATGCAAATGGTTTCAAAGTAAAGGCTGGTTCAAGTGCTAAATGCAAGTTTAAAACATTTTGTTTTATTTTAAAGATGTAAGAAAGATTTATTTTAAAACTATCAAATTTTATTATCTTGCCCCGCAGAGATCTCCGTTATCTCAGACGGAGTTCATTTTAAATGCAGATGTAATCTCCACACCCGGCCACAGCTCAAAGGCCAGAGTCCAAAACATTTAAAACAAAGATAGAGGGGAGAAAACAAAACTACTCAACGAGGAGCACGACTCAGGAGTGTCCTTCCAAAAAAGACGTGGCAATGCGCATTGACTTTAACTCTGCATAGTGTATGCACTTGGACCCACGAAAAGTACCATCAGTAACTACCGTCGAGTCTCGACGAACACACAAGACGCGTCCACAAGCTTTAACTGGCGTTATCCATCCTCCAGAATAGGGATCCCAAGTGCCTACGCAATCGAGTCCTGAAGCTGTGAAAAGGCTACCACTGATCAAGCGGGGTATCTCGATCTCATGTGAGAAATCATAGCTCTACACCATACTAACACGTCATCGCCAACCCACGGATAAACAACTAGTTTCGACAAGCTTCAAGATGAAACCACTGCCCATACAGAGTAACGTAGTGTGCATGGTTGTCAACTGAGCGTACAAGCCTCGAAGGACTCGGTCTTTAATTGCCGAGGCAAGCACTCTCTCTAACCTCAACGCCAACAGCAAACAAGTCTCACAGAAAGATCTCAATCCAGATCTTTCCGTTGTACCCGTCACAGGTACGCTCACAGAAACTTTTCAAAAGTCGCCCAGCTCCTCGTACTCTATCCTGCCCCGCTAAATAGTTATTTGCAAAAATCACACATTTGAATCACAATTTAAAATCATTTAACACAAATTTAATTTTTATAATGATAGGTGTGAGATAAAAATAAATGCGAATAAGCATGGCTAGGCATAAAATACAAGAATTATTCTAAAGCAATCTTAAGGCTTATATTTGTGGAACAATAGATAGACACGGCTTAAAAATGTTGCTAGCATATTTTAAAACAGTTGGCATGCAAATTAGGGTTGCAAACAAAACATGCAATTTAAAATGCTAGGTACAAAAGTGAACAAGGAACGCGGCTTGCCTGGTAGCTCGGGATCGTAGTCGAGATCCGAGTTGTCAAACTGAGCGGGCTCACGGTACTCCTCCTCGGGATCACCAGCTAAACACAACAAGAACATGGGTGAGACTAGGTACGCGATAATTTAAATTTGAATAATTAAATCTAAATTTAAATTACTAGGTTAAACATGCTCAAAACGTTCCTCGAAAAATTCTGCACGACGTTCTCGACGAGACGAATTTAACAGAATAATTTTGGGAATCTTTGGAGACCAAACGGAGTTCCCTAAAAATCCCTGAAGATTAACCTATCAAAAAGAATTCCATGAAAAGGAATAAACTCTTTGCACCGGAATGATGCAACGGAACTGAACCAAATCACAGACGAGCTCACTGAACCAGCGCTAAGACAGAAGATTGAGCACCACCTCCAGCAGCTTACAAACACCAGACATGGACGCTCCACTCTGCTGCCCAAAACAAAGTGGGACTGCTGCACTCGCCACACCGACGTACTGACTAAGTGAACCAGAAAACGGAGAGGGGCGACGCAGCGGCTCACCCTGGCTCGAGGCTGAAGATGGTGCGGAGTCAGAAACGCGGACAACGGCGACGAGTTGTGGACGAAGGGGCGCGGTACGGAGACAGATTGGACGGAGTTGGGGCGCTAACGACGAGGAGGCGCGCGAAGAAGCGGGGCACACGCACGGGGCCACGCGGGGTCGACGCGGCTCGGAATGGGGGCGCGGGTCGAAGCATTGACGGCGCGCGGACGGAAGCCGGTCGGGAACAGCGACGCGGGACGAAAACCTGTCTGTGACGGTGCGCG
>BCLG01000520.1:44673-56440 GCA_001602295.1 Zoysia matrella
TGGGTTGGTGGGAAGGGATAAGGAGGAAGAATATATAGAGAAATTAATTAGAGATGTTTGGGCATTAATTAAAGGCTTTGAGAATTAATCTCGGCCCAACAAAAACCCGCGGACCAAAAATTATTCCGGTGCCAGAAAATTAAAAGGAGAAATTCAAAATCGAACGGAACGAATTTGGGATAATCTCCACTTCGATTAATTTGAAAATTTTGGACTGTTACAGACTCCCCCACTTACAGGATCTCGTCCTCAAGATCAAGAAGCAGTCTCAAACAAATAGGAAAACTCCTTCCTCATACTCTCTTCTCCCATGTAGCCTCTCGCTCGGTGTGGTTGCTCTATTGGACCTTGAGAAACTTGATCTTAGACCTCCTCGTCTCCTTAAATGCCTCATCATGAATATTCATAGGATACTCTAGGTACTCGAGCATGTCCTGAATATCCAAAGCATCAGGGATAGGTTGCTCCTCCAACACTTGAAGACACTTCTTAAAATGAGAGACGTGGAACATAGGATACACACCCTCCAGCTCGGATGGCAACTCCAACCTGTAAGTAAGCTCACCGATCTTCTTCAGAATCCAAAAAGTACCAACAAACCGTGGCGCCAACTTCCCTCGAACATAGAAGTGACCCGTGCCACGGAGAGGTGACACCTTGAGATACACCCAAACATCAACCTCAAAAGAAAGGAGCCTCCTTCTCCTATCCGCATAACTCTTCTGACGGCTCTGAGCAACCTGGAGATTCTCTTTGATCTTCTCAACCTTCTCTTCTGCAGCTTTGATGGAATTTGGACCGAAGAAAAACCTCTCACCAACCTCTGACCACAAAAGCGGGGTACGGCGTCTCCTATCATACAACGCCTCAAAAGGTGACATCCCCAAGCTGGCATGAAAGCTGTTGTTGTAAGAGAACTCCGCAAAAGAAAGACTATCCTCCCAGCTCTGCCCATAGGTGATCACACAAGCCCTCAACATATCCTCCAGAATCTGGTTCACACGCTTTGTCTGACCATCTGTCTGAGGATGATAAGCTGAACTGTATACTAGGTGTGTACCCATAGTCTCATGCAAGCTTCTTTAGAATCTCGCGGTAAACTAAGGTCCGCAATCTGACAGAATGCTTCTCGGTGCACCATGCAACCTCACGATGTGGTCAATGTACAACTTGGCCAACTGATCAACTGAGTACCTCTCACTCACAGAGATGAAATGAGCAGTCTTCGTCAAACGATCCACCACCAATAAGATAGCATTATGATGGCGAGACATCATCGGCAAACCTGTGATGAAATCTATACTGATGTTATCCCACTTCCAAGAAGGGATAGATAACAGCTTCAGCAATGCAGCCGGTCTCTGATGCTCAGCCTTAACTCGCCGGCAAACATCACATAAGGCAACATACTCAGCAATGTCCACCTTTATGCCAACCCACCAGAAATGAATCATTGGATCCTTGAACATCTTTGTGTAGCCTAGATGGATAGAATACATCGAATCATGAGCCTCTCTTAGAATGACATCCCGCAACTCTGGCACTCTCGAAACATAGATACGGTCCTCAAATCACAAAGCACCCTGCTGATCCACATGGAAACCAGGTGCCTTGCCTTTCTTCATCTTCTTCAAGATCGACTGAATTTCCCGATCACGCCTCTGAGCTGACTTGATCTCCTCAATCAACAATGGCTGCAACTTGAGCTCGTGCAAGAAACCTTGAGAAACAATCTCAACTCTCAAACTAGTCAGATCTGCAAGAATCTTCGACTGCCCAGACATCAAATAAGAACAATAAGCCTTGCGACTCAAAGCATCGGTTACCACATTGGCTTTACCCGGGTGATAGTTGATGTTAAGATCGTAATTCTTAATCAACTCGAGTCACATCCTCTGCCTCATGTTTAGCTCTGCCTAGGTGAAGATATAGTTGAGACTCTTGTGGTCGGTGTAGATCTGACATCTGTTGTCGATCAGATAGTGCCTCCAAATCTTTAAAGAATGAACAACAGCCGAAAACTCCAGATCATACTTCTTCAACTGTCTCGAAGCATAGTAAACCTTCTTGTTCTGCATCAGCACACAATCCAAACCCTGACAAGAAGCATCACAGAAGACCTGAAAATCCTAGTGAATATCCGGCAAGGTCAAAACAGGTGCAGATGTCAACCTCATCTTTAGGTCCTGAAAACTCCTCTCATAAGCATCTGACCAAACAAACGGCACTCCCAACTGAGTCAACTCGGTCACAGGCTTAGCAATCCTGGAGAAGTTCTCAATGAATCGATGATAGTAACCTGCCAATCCAAGAAAACTCCTCACCTCAGAGATTGACCTCGGAGACTCCTACTCTACAACAGCCTTGACCTTCTCGGGATCAACGGCAACTCCCTCAGTTGTGACAATATGACCCAGAAAAGCAACTTTCTCCAGCCAAAACTTGCACTTGCTGAACTTGGCTTACAGCTGATAAGAATTCAACCTCCCAAGCATAACTCTCAGATGCTGCTCATGCTCTTCCGCTGACTTAGAGTAGACGAGGATATCATCAATGAAAACCACCACAAACTTATTCAACTCAACCATGAACACCTTGTTCATCATGTTAATGAAGTAGGTAGGGGCATTAGTGAGTCCAAAAGAAACGACCATGAACTCATAAGACTCATACCTCGTCACGAACAAAGTCCTCGAAATGTCGAAAGGACGAATCTTCATCTGGTGATACCCCGATCTCAAATCAATCGAGGAAAAGAAATTCGCACCCTTCAACTGATCAAACAAATCATCGATCCTCAGCAAAGGGTACTTGTCCTTTATCGTCACCTCATTCAAAGAACGATAGTCAACGCACATGCGCATTGACCCATTCTTCTTCCTCACAACTGAGCGTGAACCAAGAACTCACCTCCTGAGCCTCCTCCACAGAGATGTGGTTCAGACGGCTGCGCGTGACGCTTGGCTGAGGAGCGCCATGGCCCGCTAAATGCACTCCTCGACCTCCAAACTGGTGCGGTGGCCTAGCAGGAGTGGCAAACTGAGCACCACCTCCCACAGGACCCTGCTGCTGATGCCTCAGACACTGAAACGCCTTGTGACCCTCCTGGCCACACTCGAAACAGCGAATCGAGGGCTGACCTGCTGTCGGACGAAAAGCGGACTGCTGCTGCTGAAAAGCACCTCTCTGACTCTGAGAACCTTGCCGCTGAACTGAAACTGGAGCAGGAGTTGTGAATCGGGCGAAGGTGGGCTATCTCGATCCCTGCTGGAACGATCCGCTGAGGCGCTGACGCTGTGAAGCCTCACTATTGGTTTCCTGACCAGCTGCCCTCCTCTTCGCATCCCTGGACCGATTAAGCTTTTGAAGTGACACTTTCAAAGCCAGACACCTGTCAATGCGCTCGCGAAGACTCCTCTGAACACCACCATCAAGGTACGAAAGCATGTCGAGACGCAAGCCCTACCAGAACCAGTACATCTTGTGGCGCTCGGTCAAAACCTCCTCTGGTGCAAAGCGGCTGAGCTGGGTAAAATGGTTGGCGAACTCTGTGATAGACATACCTCCCTGATGAAGGTTACGGAACTCCTTCGCCTTCGCCTCTATGACTCCTTCGGAGATGTAGAAACCACAGAAAGCGGTGATGAAGTCGTCTCAAGTGAACTGCTCTGGATCGTCAAGAGTAGCGTAAAGAGTGTCTCACCAAGCACCAGCTGCACCTGTCAACTGGTGAGTCGCCAAACGAACAGCTTCTTGATCGTTACACTGAATCAGATCAAGCTTCTTCTAGAGGTCTCTGAGTCAATCGTCAGCATCCAAAGGCAGAAGCATCTGTCAGGCCATCACCTTCGCAAGGATTGGAGCAGCTGGAAGCTCCTCACTAGGCGCGGCAACACTGGCAGGCTCAACTACAAGGTCCATGGCGACTCCTCTGCCACGTCCTCCAGCCTGAGGGACTGGTGCACCAGCACGGCCACGCCCTCGACCAACGCCGAGCGCGTTAGCCGCAGGTGGCACCGATACACGGCCTCCAGCACCGCGACCACGACCTCTGGAGGCAGCACCATGACCACACCCCGCGGGTGGCAGTACCTCAGGGTCCTCCAGAGCGGCCTCCTCGAAACGAGCCTGAAGGCGTCTAGACCTCGTCAGATCCATCTGTTGCAGAAAAACATTTCTGATTAAAAAGATAACATCAACAGAAACTGGAATTATTGAAAAAGACAAAGGATCAGCAGATCAGGACAAGAATAACTAGACAAGCACAATTCCAAGCAAACATGACTTCCATCAAGCAAACAACGAGAATTAAGAAAACAAGTTTCACGATGAAGGTTTGATAGCAGATTCGGAAATCTAGAAATATTCCTTAGTTACGTTTAGTTTTACGGTTTCGCTCCTACGGTCAAGTATGGCCCTAATACCACCTGTAACTAGTGGGTTTTTCTTACCTCTCGATAAGTCTTGATCATCCGTGACCTTGCCAATCCCAGGAGGTTGGCAAGTACGGTATCACAAGCGATCAATCAAGAAACCATAACAGAAGCATTAAACAAGAAACGAGAATAGAAAATAGCAAGTCAATGCAAATTTATTAGAATGCAATCCTCCAAATGGGTCCATCGGCACGTAGACCGGAAACATCTCAGAGCAGAAAGATCACTATCGAGAAATCCGAAGAAAAGCAGCAACGGAAGCATCATCATGGCAGCAACAGCGAATCTCCTCCACACAGGCACGCTTGAGCGTAGGGGCTGACTCCACGGTCCGTCGAAGATGTAGTCGAAGTCAAAACTGTGAGTATCCTCTTAAAACAACAAATTAGGAAGCCGTGAGTACGAATACTCAGAAAACCGCATACTACCTATCAACAATATATGCATGCAAATGGTTTCAAAGGTAAAGGCTGGCTCAAGTGCTAAATGCAAGTTTAAAACATTTTGTTTTATTTTAAAGATGCAAGAAAGATTTATTTTAAAACTGTCAAATTTTATTATCTTGCCCTGCAGAGATCTCCGTTATCTCGGACGGGGGTTATTTTTAAATGCCGATATAATCTCCACACCCGGCCACAGCTCAAAGGCCAAAGTCCAAAATATTCAAAACAGAGGTAAAGAGAAGAGAAAACAAAACTACTCAACGAGGAGCACAACTCAAGGGTGTCCTTCCAAAAAAGACATGGCAATGCGCATTGACTGTAACTCTGCAGAGTGTATGCACATGGACCCACGAGAAATGCCATCGGTAATTACCGTCGTAGTTCCGACGAACACACAAGACCCGCCCACAAGCTTTAACTGGCGTTATCCGTCCTCTAGAATAGAGATCTCAAGTGCCTATGTAATCAGGTCATAGAGCTGTGAAAAGCCTACCACTGATCAGGTGGAGTATCTGGATCTCATATGGGGAGTCATAGCTCTACACCACACTAACACGTCACCACCAACCCACGGGTAAACAACCAGTCTCGGCAAGCTTCAAGATCAAGCCACTGCCCATACAGGGTAACGTGGTGTGCATGGTTGTCAACTAAGCGTACAAGGCTCGAAGAACTCGGTACTTAATTGCCGGGGCAAGCACTATCTCCAACCTCAACGCCAACAACCAACAAGTCTCACGGAAAGATCCCAACCTGGAACTTTCTGTTGTACCTGCTACAGGTACGCTCACAGGGATTTTCCAAAAGTCCTCTAGCTTCTCATACTTCATTCTACCCCCACTAAATACTTATGTATAGTTATTTGCAAAACTCACACATTTGAATCACAGTTCAAAATTATTTAACACAAATTTTATTTTTATAATGATAGGTGTGAGATAAAAATAAATATGACTAAGCATGGCTAAGCATAAAATACAATAATTATTCTAAAGTAATCCTAGGGCTCATATTTGTGGAACAGTAAATAGGCATGGCTTAGGAATGTTACTAGTATATTTTAAAACAGTTGACATGCAAATTAGGTTTGCAAACAAAACATAAAACATGCAGTTTAAAATGCTGGGTACAAAAGTGATCAAGGAACGCGGCTTGCCTGGTAGCTCGGGATCCGAGTCGTCGAACTGAGCGGGCTCGCGGTACTCCTCCTCGGGATCACCTGCTAAACACAACAAGAACACGGGTGAGACTAGGTACACGATAATTTAAATTCGAATAATTAAATCTAAATTTAAATTACTAGGTTAAACGTGCTCAAAACGTTCCTCGGAAAATTCTACACGACATTCTCGACGAGATGAATTTAACGGAACAATTTTAGGAATCTTTGGAGACCAAATGGAGTTCTCCAAAAATCCTGGAAGATTAACCTATCAAAAAAAATTCCATGAAAAGGAATAAACTCTCTGCACTGGAATGATGCAACGGAACTGAACCAAATCACGGACCAACAGACGAGCTCAGTGAACCAGCGCTAACACAAAAGATTGAGCACCACCTCCAGCAGCTTACAAACACCAGACATGGACGCTCCACTCTGCTGCCCAAAACAATGTGGGACTGCTGCAGTCGCCACATCGACGTACTGACTAAGTGAACCAGAAAACGGAGAGGGGCGACGCAGCGGCTCACCCTGGCTCGAGGCTGAAGATGGTGCGGAGTCAGAAACACGGACAACGGCGACAAGTTGTGGACGAAGGGGCGTGGCACGGAGATGGATCAGACGAAGCGGGGCGCTGACGACTAGGAGGCGTGCGACGAAGCGGGGCACGCGCACGGGGCCACGCGGGATCGGCGCAGATCGGAATGGGGGCGCTGGTCGAAGCGTTGACGGCTCGCGGATGGAAGCCGGCTGGGAACAGCGACGCAGGATGGAAACCGGTCGGGGACGGCGCGCGGGGTCGGCTCTAGGCGGTCACGGCGCAAGGGGTCGGCGTGGTGATGGGTGGCGCACGCGGGAGGGCTGGAGCGGGGCGATCCCGTCCTTTGCCCGGTCTCCTCTGCTGCTCTAACTTGGGAAGAGGGAAAGAAAATGAGGGGAAGAGATAGGGGTTGGTGGGAAGGGATAAGGAGGAGGAATATATAGGAAAATTAATTAGAGAGGTTTGAGAATTAATTAAAGGCTTTGGGAATTAATCTCGGCCCAACAAAAGCCCGCGGATCAAAATTATTCCGTTGCCAGAAAATCAAAAGGAGAAATTCGAAATCGAACGGGATGAATTTGAGATAATCTCCACTTCGATTAATTTGAAAATTCTAGACTGTTACATGTGCCCCTATAAACTAAGAAATACAATATGCTGAAACAAGATTTTACAAGCAACCATCTAAAAGCTGTTGCCAAGCCATTGGGAAGCCAGGACATTTTTAATTGATAGTAGGATCGCTGGCAGAACAATCAGAATGGGTAGATCTTGAAAAATTAACCAGATATGCATGTTTTATGATCAAATACTACTGCAAATTCAAATAAACTAAGATGAAAAAAGTTTCGTACAAAAGATGAGGCATCAACATCCCTCAAGACCTCATTTTTTACGTGCGATGCATTGCAAGGTTTTTAATGTGGTAAACAAACTATCACTACCAAAAAACAGATTTTTCGTCGCGGTGAGGTTCTTTTGTGAGAGAAAGAAGAGCTCATGTGACAATTGCCTTTTATCATGTCAGTGTCTCCAAATCTTCACCAAAATCAATTTTCCTGTCAGTTATTGGGGACTCTTATGAAAATTAATATTTCCATTGCGTTACACCCCTGAAAAAATGGCTGAGAAAATTTGCTCATGAAAATAAACAATTGTTCCTCATAATAGCAAAAATAAAAAAATATATGAATAAATAAATCAATCATTGTTTAGACTGCAACGGATAGTGTCCTGATGTTTAGTAGAGTAGAGCATTTCGATCCTTGGTAATAAGTCATTCATCCAACCACCAAAGATACCCATGTAAAAATTTAGTAAAATGTAATCTCTCTCAGAAAAACTCTAGCCGAGCTTGAGTTATGGGAGTAAAAAAATGCTGTTTCACGCTGTCAATATATGACTAGAGATCTATACGCTGAGTATTTCCTGATCATACATGCAGATGAGTCGCCCAGGTGATACATTTAGAGATGGAAATGTGAACCCATGCATTGGCGTAATACCCAATGCATCTGGAGAATTAAAATGACTCCAATTCATAGTATATTTGCATTTATAGTTGAACTATGTTGGTGTGGGAGGCATTAGGAACATCCAATTTAGTGTCATATCCTGGAGAGGTAAACCTTTGATTATTCTTCATGCTATGTTCTGCTCCTCAGAGGGGCAGCTGTTGTGGCACGCTGGGATCAAGCCAGCGAGAACATATATAGTTTACTGCCGGTGTGCTCCAGCGGTCGATTTAAACTAGAGCATGTCAACTTTTATCATCATGTAATTTTTTTGTATGAAACAAATACTTGTGCAAGGTGTTAAGAAAAGTAAAATTAGTGTTTTCACAGTAACAACTGAATATTTTACAGTAACCTTGTAGGGAGGGGAGTGGTGGGTGCCTCAGCAGGGACTACATAACTGTGAGACAAATTCTGGTCAGGAATCGGGCCTTTCCTGAGTCCTAATTGTGCGACATTATTGGATCAATCTCCACCATTGGATATGTATCATATATTGCTGATGATTTTGTCTTGAGTCTTCACTGAAGCGCGCGCAACCGCTCCCCATCCCCCCGAAGCCATCATCAGCGTTGCCACCATCATCCCTGCCAGTGAGCACCACCATGGCCAAGCTCCCCCAAGTACCACAACCTGGTGCGTGGGTCCTTCTGTTCATCATCTCTCTGTTTTTCTTCAGTGGGCGATTTTTCTTCTTGGAAAAATTTTCGTGAACGATTAATCTGTGTGCTTGGGTTGACTGGTGAAAAAATGAAAAAAAAATGATTGACCGATGAATGCGTTACGATATTTGATACATCTCAAAAGAAATCTGTTCTTGTCATCTGAAATGGACAATGAACAAACAGAGAATATTATTGCTAAGTAGTTAGGGGTTTCCCCAATGGAGGATAATCTGAAAACAGGAGATGAAGGCTGTGTTGGGGAAATTATTGATTGCATAAGCCTATATTTTAAGGCAATTCATACAATTTTTATGTCTAAAGTGAAGCATCTATATCATATGGCATGTTGGACTGCTCCTTGCATTGCACAGCCATTGTGCAGGCCTCAATATTTATTTTCCAACTTTATAAATTATGAAGTCATAGAATATGAACGTGAGAAGGTTTTAAATACGAGCTATGAGAAAATGAGTGTTCTTTCACCCCCACCTTCTGTATAAGGAACACCTTGAGGGCCTATACTGTCTGCACGTGGTTAGTAAAACCTATTTGATTGGCTTCTGCCCGTGATCACTCCATGTTCCTTTCTTATAATAGGTAACAAGCAATCAAATCTAAATGGAAAAACTGTATT
Organism: Zoysia matrella; assembly: GCA_001602295.1. NCBI lineage: Eukaryota > Viridiplantae > Streptophyta > Magnoliopsida > Poales > Poaceae > Zoysia > Zoysia matrella. The sequence continues at coordinate 54,069 of BCLG01000520.1, forward strand.
TCAGCATATGCCTTTGTCGGGCCTTTGTACCCGCTGCATATACTTTACATGATTTACTGATGCATGATTATGTACATATGCTAGTTGATTCCGCGCGCATTGCTGCGGGAATATGAGGATAAATTAAATAGATATATTTCATACATATTTTGATTGATGATTTTATAATAATGTTGGTATTTCTATAAACATTAATGAGAAAAAATAAATTTATAGCCTAAAATGAAAGGATCAAACACCTGTATGACATCATGCCTCCTAGTCAGCATTTGCAATCCAGCCTCCAGAGAGGGCAACAACAAAGGACGGAGCGACTTACTGCAGCCCCCTCTAGAGACAGACCGCATCGCTTGAGTCCATCAGGGCAAGGAATGAGGAGCTCGTGAATCTACCAAATACGAGATGTTCCGGCTGGATTGACACCTGGAACTTCTTGCCATGTGAGCAGTGAGCGCGTGCATGCCGGCGGTCATCTCGAAGCCTTCACATGCACTAGCTCCGCGTGTTGTTCTGACCGCTCTCATCATCGTGCCTTCCGTGTGCCATCTAGGGTCCACGCTCCCACTCACCATTGGTTGCCTTGGGTCTAATTCGGTAGTGCCGGGCGTCGTCGCGGATCAAGCAGGCGAATGTAGCGTTGATTCAATGAGGGGAAGAGTTGGATTGAGTGGATAAGGATGGGAGGTGAGGGATTAAATAGAGGAGATTTGGGAAGAGGAAGTGGAGGAGGGCAACCAACAGAAGATGTGGAGCCGTGGGAGGACAGCAGCTGGCTGGTGACGCGACGAGGGAGGCGCGCGTGGAGGAGAAGCGAACGGAACAGAAGGAGACGGAGAAGAAGACTTGTCTGAAGCTTCAAGACGTGAGGTCCATCAGGAACGTTCAATTTTCATCCAATGAACAAAGTTATTTAAGTTGATGTGCCTCGCTGAGAATCAAAAGATGGATAGGGGAGGGGGCAGGGATGGGGAAGCAGCGAGTGGGCCCTGATGAGGGAGGGGAGGAGACGTGTGGAGAGATAGTATAATATGTAGGAATGAGTGTTAGTGGGGGATAGAAATATAGATATTATAGATACGGCCAGAAAAGTTTAATTTCCATCTGTTATGCTGTACTTCTCCATTTTGAGAATTTTTTATCTGATGAAAGAGCTGTCTGGGGAACCATGTTGGGATTATATTACTAGCAAACAAAGCAGTAGGTCTGTGGCTTACTATTTTTTTTTTGTCATGCTTGTTTAATAATTCACTTAATAGTGCAGGGGCGTCCCGTAGAATTGGGAGGCCCTGTGCAAAACAACAAAAGGGGGCCTAAAAATATAGTACTAAATAAAAATAGTAACATATATAGTTATGTACATTAAAGAATGTATATATTATCTTACCATTATTTGAAACGCTCTATTCTTTTAGCATTTTTTTGAAATGAAATCTTCAATGATATTTTCATAATCAATCTTCTCCAGCATGTCACTCTCAAGTGTTATTACTGCCAAGGCATTAAGTCTTTCTTGTGTCATTGTAGTTCGCAAGTAAGACTTCAATAACTTCAATTTAGAAAAGCTCCGCTTTGCTGATGCAACTGTCACAGGTATGGTTAGTAGAACTCTATATGCAATGGTTGCATTCGGAAAACACTCATGTCGCTTCAAAAAGTTAAGTATTTCAACTGGGCCTTTATTTTCTTGAGGAATAAAATCTTGGAGAAAAATCAGCTCCACATAAAGGTCATCAGCATCAATATCAGATTGTCCATCTCGTTTAAGTGCAGCCTCAAGATGATGACAACAAGATTTCAAGGTCGTATTATCCCATGAGCGCAATGCATCAGAAGTAAATAAGAAACCAAATATTTTGTAGTAACCTTGATACTGCTCAAATCTCCTTGTAAGAGAGGAAATAGCTTGATCAACAATAGGTATGAAATAGTTGATTCTAAATGATTCCTCCCCAGATTGTGTGCTAGCAGCATTTGTGTCATCTAGAATCTCATCAAAATGTCTCTTTCTTTTAATTTGCCTTTTTTTATGAAATGTTGTTCTAATATCCATGTCAAGTGCAGTTTCTTTAGCTGCCTCCAACGCATTTAAGAAACCTGTTTCTCTGTACTGATTGAAGAAAGAAATCAACCCCTGCACTTTCTCAATAGCAACATCAATAAGCATATCCTCTTATTGCAATTCTTTGCTTACAAGATTAACAGCATATAAAACGTCATGCCAAATGATTATTGCCACTAAAAATTCATACTCTCCAAGTTCATTATTTGCTAAGGATTTATGTCACACCCCAAATTTCCCAATTTGGGGATGTGAACTTTTCTTCACCAAAATAAAGTAAAATTTCCAATTATTTAAATAATTTTAATTATTA
>BCLG01000520.1:56815-67285 GCA_001602295.1 Zoysia matrella
TATCTCAAATACTTTCAAATATATTCTTCTATTGTTTCAAAATAAAATAATTGGATAAAATAAATTATAATCAATGAAATAAACAAAAGGAAAGAAAAGAGGTTTTCTCGAATTTTGGATTCTAGAAACAGATGTCTTAAAATATGTTTTTATTTGAAATGGTTCAAATAAAGTGAAATGCATTCATCCCAAAATATTTTAAATTAATCCTCTCATTTTCAAATAATCTAATAATAATAATAATAATAAAGAATTTAAAGTGAATAAGAAAAGAATTACAAAGGAAATAAAAAAAAATCCCCGCGACTCACCTAGCCCGCCGCAGCCCCAGCCATTACCCCTTTCTCCCTCCCTCGCTTTGACCGACAGCCCGGCCCCGCTTGTCATCCCTTTCCTCCGGCCGCCTTCGCAATAGCCGCGCGCGCCGCCTCAATTTTGTTTTCCCAATCTCCGCGGGATTCCTCTCCAAATCACGTGCCACGACTTCCCCGAGTTGGCCGCACCTATATGCCCTATAAATCCCTCACGAAACCGCGTCGCTCGGCCCTCTCTCTCCTCGACAAAACCCGAAACCTTGCCACCTGTCGCGTCGCCCCGGCCACCACCGACCTCGTGCCATCCTTCCCTGCTCCTCGCTGCCCCTGCCTGACCGATTTCCGCCCCCAGCCGGTTCTTGGACGTCGCCCTCACCACCGCCGAAGATCGCCACCAGCACGTCGCCGTCGCGCCCCCATCTCCTGCGTCCCCCGACCTCGTTCGAGCCCGTGGTGAGAATCCCCACCTTGTCCTCTCTATTTCCCCTTATTTCCGTCGTGAAACCGCCACTGGAGCACCGGGGACCCAACTCGCCCAATTAACCTTGAAATCAAAGACCTAGATCTATGCCACGTCACCCAATTAACCTCATCCATCCGATTCAAATCCAAAGGTCAGCTAATCCACGTGTTCCTTTCAATCCAATCCATCCGATCTAGATCCGACGGTCCAAATTAATCCATGAGTTTCTAATAACAAAACAAATACTCAACAAACTCTTAAAATATCTTTTTCCCTTTATATTCCCCCCATCCCCACAACTCCTCACGTCCTCCTCCAACCCCCCCCTCTCATATTTCTCTCTTCCCAACAGATCGCGACCAGCCACCCTGGCTCTGATTTTGATCGACGTTCCCGGAGATCTACCCAACCAAATTGCACCAAATTTTGTCAGCAGGTGCATCTTGATTTCCTCTACAACATATCCAAAAATCATAACCATTGGAGTTCGGTAGCTTTCGGGATCTAGATCGCAATGACTGCTGCTCCCTGATCTAGATCTGTTCAGCACGTGGATCGGTAATATCTTCTTTGTTTTCCTCAATTTCGGCCATCCCCTTGATGAAACTCTTATAACATGTTGTGTTCCAGAAAGTCCTCTTTTCAACCCCCAAAGGATTTGCCAAGATTCCTCACGGTTCCACCAGGAACGTGATTTCCTCATCGACTACCGCTGCAGAACAAATACCAGATCCAATTCATCGATCTGCTTTTCAGGTTAAATCTAGTTCAAGCTATCATGTCTCCATTGTGTTCTAGAAAATTTCACATGTTTTTGTTGAAACACTTTCTTGAATCTTGCAGTCAATCATCGGGAACGCGCATGTCTTTGCAATGCTGTTTGTGCGCAGCCAGACGTGTTGCCTCCGTTCATCACTTGTTATCATCTAATACCTTGAAGTTTCCATGTTGTAGTATAATCCTTTGTAAGTCTCTCAACCTTGTTATCACTCCATAATGATCTTTCAATATTGCATATGATTCTTAGTTTTGGTTGCTTGATTGTTTGGTTGTCGGTTGTTGCACGCTTAGACGAATACGCTTCGGATCCGCTTGCGAGGACTTCAAGAATCAGAACTCCAAGATCATTGAGCAGCAACACAATTACAAAGGCAAGTGTCCTTGACTATTTTGTGCCTATTTTATAAAATCTCTATCTTATAGATTGCATGCTTGTGTAAAATTGAATGCGCACCTACTATTAGGAATTCAACTAGTTTCCTTATTGTGCCTTGTCGCCCTAGTTTAACTTTTTGTTGGGTAGATTATATGCTTAGCTTGCTGTTGTCAGGATGGGTGATATTAACTTGAACTATTGTCATACTTGCTTCACGAGAATTAATGGGAGATTAATAGCAACTTGGATAGTGATGATTTGGGCGATATGGTTGGTATAGGACTGTGTGCAGGGTTACTGGCACTGCTCCTTGGTAAGTTGTCTTTCCAAATCTAAGGACCGATTCGTGGAGCGACCACCCATGTGTTTCCGTACAGCCACGATGCCAAGAATGGGCGCGGCCTGGCGTAGTAAGTGATGAAAACTAGTTCTGTGCGTGCCAGCTGGTGGAGCGGGGAAAGCGGGTTACGCCTGGATCTGCCTAGAGAGAGATGTGTGGGGAAGGGAGGGTTACTCCCGGGAACCATTCGACACAAGAGGGGGCATCTCGGGTTCCGGTTAGTGCCCGACGGGTGAAACCTTAGTGGGCACGTACAACCTAGCGGAAGTCATGGAAAAGCCTTGTAGTGATCTCTTGGCCCTCACACCAAAGGAAGTGTGCGAGTGCGACGGCACAGGCATAATGGAGATTCTTTTTAGTCACCTGGCAACAGAGGATGAAATCACTACTCGTGGAGAAATTTGTACAACATCTGCAGAGTGTAAAACTGTCTTGACAGTCGTGCTCACGGTCACGAGCATTGCATGGAGCCTCACATGATTAGTGGGATTTTGGTATGGTTTGGTTGGTGATCACAGTGGGAGACTGATTGGTTCTGATGTTGGTGCTGCAGCCGGGTAGCCTGTAAGCATGTTGGTTTATAGGTGCGATGTCTTTCACTTAGTACATAGGTACTTAATAGAAAGTATGTCTCTATTGTGTGCTTTTATGCAAAAGAACCCTATGTTGTCTTTGCCTTGTTCTTTACCACATGTCATCTTTTCCCACACTTGCTGTGTACATCCCGTACTCAACCTTGGCTTTATCATTGTTGCTCAATAGAAAGCAAAGTTTAAGAGGACGTTGAAGACACAATAGTGGAAGTTTAGGTGTGCCGTCTCTCCGGTCGACTGCCTGTGGAAGCTGCGCTACGCTTGGTTTTCTTTTCCGCTGCAATTCGGTAATCGTTTTAATTCTCTTTATTCGTGACATTGTTCTGTTTTACCATTAATGAAGTCACTTTATGTGTGAAACTTGATTCCTGGGCACACATAAAAAGTCACTTGGTTTTAGCTTTAAAACCGGGTGTGACAATTTAGCCTCATTGCTTGTTGATGGATCGTTATCGATATCAGAAACTTGAAGTAGAGCCTCTCGAATATCTCCACACTGAAACCTAATAGCTTTAACACTATCAATACGACTTTCCCAACGAGTAGCTGACACTGACTTCAGAGTGACTCTAGTTATGTTATCTTTCAAAATCTGCCATTTCTCAGTAGAATTGGCAAAACATTTGTAGATGCGTTGGATGATTCCAAAAAAATCTTTGGCTTTACCACAAGTCTTAGCCATATCACAAAGAGTTAAATTAAGTCTATGACAACCACAAGCATAATAGAAAGCTCTCGGATTTATATCCAAAAGTTTCTTTTGTACACCTTGATGTTTTCCTTTCATATTTGACCCATTATCGTAGCCTTGTCCTCTGACATTATCTATATCAAGACCAAGATTCTTTAGTTCTTCTTCTAGCACATCAAAAATTCCTTGACCAGTTGTATCATTTACCTCCAAAAATCCTATAAATGATTCTTCGACACGAACTGGACATGAAGAGGAATCCACATACCTTATAATTAAAGTCATTTGTTCTTGGTGGCTTGCATCAGGAGTACAATCAAGTATGACAGAGAAATATTTTGCTTGCCTTATTTTCTTAATAATTCCAGACTTAATCGCAGAACCAAGATTATGTATCAACTCATTTTGAATCCTTGGTCCAAGATAATGTACATGTGTTTCATCACATGTAATACGACGGACATGCTCTTGAATAACTGGATCAAATTCAGCCAACATTTCTATCAAGCCTAAGAAATTCCCATTGCTCTCTTCATATAATTTGCCATTATGACCACGGAATGCTAAGTTATGCTTGGCAAGAAATTTTACAATTGCCATACTCTGAACAGAACTTTTTTCCAATGTTCCTTTTCTTTCTCAAGTTGTCGCTGAGCCACTTTATCAATGGTCTGATCCTTTTGAAATCTATTGCACAAATCATACCATGTGGTCATGGTCAAGACATGATCTGCACTTGTTTCATGCTCTCTTAGTCTTTCACTAAGATGTGCCCAATCATTAAACCCATTATTAGCCAAATTACCTTTCCGATGCCCTTTTGTGAATAATTTACAACTGAAGCAAAATACTCTGTCAAGTTCTTTGGAATACACTAACCAATCTCTATCACAGACTTCTTCATTTGGTAGAATTCTAGTATAGAATACTGCAGAAAACCTTCTAGAATATTTATCTTTTGGACCTTTCTGAATTGATAAGTCTCTTTTAGGACCTTTTTCTGCTAAGATGTCAACCTGTTCACGATCTAGGGAATCCCAATACCTTGGATCAAATATGTCAGGCTTGAAAGAAACATTTGCAGCATGAGTACTATCCAAGTTAACACTGACATTATCAGAAGTTTGCACATCAATATTTTCTACCTCTGGCGCACCATCATTAGGAATAGGATCATTATCAATTTCTGTATATTGTGCAAGCATCTCATCATTGGGAGAAGAATCTTGTGGTTCTCTAGTAATAAACATCTCCATCGCTCCTTTCTGAGATTGAATTAATTCTTCAATTCTTTGTTTTTTCTTACGCTTCTGATTTCCCGATTCATATTTTCTAACTCGATTTGAGGAAGACATGCCTTATAAGTTGAAAAAAAAACTAGATCAATTTGGGCCCCTGGTTACTATACACAAGATTAATTAAACACAGAGCGAGTCCTGGTCATTTTACCGGCGTCAAAGCGGGTCCTGGTCGCGCGATGGCGACGGGAGTCTTCAGTCCAGGGAATGATGACGACGAGTCACGACGCAGCGCCTTCGAGTCCAGGGGCAGCTGCAGGGGCAAGGAGGTGATGAACGGAGCAAATCACTAATCAGCCACTTGGTTTTCTTTTCTCCGGAGGCAACAGACCTGACGAGAGTCCAGGGGCAGGGCAGGCGGCGGCAGGCAATGATGAACGAAGCTGCTCGTGCCTTCGTAACGGAGCCAAAGAGAATTGGGATCGACACCCACGATTGTGGCTGATTTGTTACCTCGAAAAAAGTCTAAAAATGCAATATATACCTACAATACTTAATAAATTTAGAGGCCCTATAATTTTGGGGGCCCTGTGCCGTCGCACAGCCCGCACGGGCCCAAGGACGCCCCTGAATAGTGTTATGGTAGTTATATAGCATTATGTACAGGACAAAACTCTGGTGGCTCGGAACTTGTTGGAGGACTAGATTGCACTGCCAATAGTAATTTTTTGGCAGCCAGGTAAAGTTTGAGGGCCGTCTTTTTCCCTCTAATGGCTGAACTAGTTGCCATTCAATTTCTGTATATTTGAATTTTCTGAGACTAAAAGTTTCTCTTGCTTCAAAGCTTCGATCCAAAATATAAGCATTTCTAGATTTAGTCAAAGTTAAGCTCTTACAATTTTGACTACTAATAATATATAATTAATAATATTTTATCATATACATATTATATATTTTTTAATTCATCATAAAATAAGCTTTCATAAAAATATATTTTATATTAGAAACTATGTAATTATCTAGAAACGGAGGTAGTATATATCCAAATCCGTTGGCTTTTGGAGGCACCAGGAACAAAAAATAGCTAGTATATATGCAACCCTATATCAGCGTGATTTCTTACGCTCATGTCTTCCCACGTCATCGGATATAAACTTGAGAGCTGTTGGTTGGAAGGAAGACTGAACCGTTGTGTGATTTTGGACCGGTTGCAACATGAAGAGTCTGAACCTTTGCGGATAGGAGGGTTGCGACATTTAGAGAACTCAATGCTTGCTGAACATGATTAGAGACAACATTGATCAAAAGTAAGGTGATTTTCTTGAAAATTTAATGGGCGCAGTAGGTACTACCTCCATTCTAAAATATAAATATTTTTTGGTTTGGATAAAATCAAATGTTCAAAACTTTTACTAATAATATCAAAAAATTACATAATTTTTAATATAAAATATTATTTTTATAAAAACTTATTTCATGATGAATTCAAAAAATATATTTTATATAAAAAACATTATTAATTATATATTATTCATGGTCAAAGTGATTAAAGTTTGACTTTGAGCCTAAAAATACTTATATTTTGAAAGAGAGGGAGTATTGGAGACGCAAGGGACTTACGGCGGATACAAAAATCGTGCTGAAATGGAACTTTCCCTGTCTAGGATAATGCAGAACCTGAACCAGAACATAAAATCAGATGTCTAGGATCTGTTCGACACACTGATCGATGCTGAATGGTTCAACACTTGGTAAGGTTGAGTCCTTGAGCAGGGATATCAACCTTTTTTATATAATAGTACTCCCTCGGTTCCAAAATATAAGCAGTTCTAGGGTTTAGTTAAAGTCAAATTTTTATCACTTTGATCATTAATAATATATAATTAATAATATTTTATCATTTTAGATTTATCATTAAATAAACTATCATAAAAAGTATTTTTATATTAAAAATTAAGTAATTTTTTAGATATTATTGGTAGAAGTTAAAAGACTTTTATCTCATTCAAACCTAAAAATATTTATATTTTGGAACGGAGGTAGTATCCAAAATGCAAGCCATCTCACTGATGAACTAATTCTTTTATACAGTTCTGATGAGTTCTTGTCCACTTCGCTTACTTGATTTTTGTGTCAGATTTCAATGCATGAACTAACAAAAACAATGTCACGATCTGGGAAAACGATGTTGCCTTTGACAATGGCACTACGCGTAAAACTAAACTAACAGAACTGTAGTCACAAATGGACTATGTTCGTGCTTTTAAACATTTCATAGAGACATGAGCAATGAATTGAAAAGGTCTCGTTTTAAATGAGCAATGAATTCAAAAAGTCTCGTTTAAAATGCACAAAAGTCAGATTCTTACTTAGGTTTTCGATCTGTTGTCATGTTTTTAATTAGTCTAGCACATGTAATAAGCTTTATGGTTTGTCATGTGTTTATCAAGCTACGTAAAACAAAACTTCGGCTCGCCTCCGCCTGCTCCGGCTCCGTCCTGGAAGCTGTTTCCAACAGGTAAAAAACAGCACGCGCGGTCTGTGGTCTACCCTTTGCCCCCTGCTTCTTCTTTTAAGTGCTTCTCATTTTCTTCCTTCTACGTCGTAAACAGATCTGATGCTTTGTTCAGCCCGCCAGACGAGGTGAGAGACTGGGCGAACCTCTCGCCGGAGCCCGTCCGCAAGATTGGTGACTACCTCCTCGTCGACGATCCCGCCAAGTACATCCGTATGCGGTAAGATGTAAATGTGGCGGTACCGTTTCACCCGCAAGCCGCATAATTAGTCGTAAATTAAATATACAGGATTTACGAAAACTCGCGAACCACATCGTTTGACGTAGAAAAAATATACGATCATTGCGAAAATTTAATAACTTGTCCACTTAACACAATTTATTACTTTATTATTACATATACAACTAATACAAAATATTAGTAACTTTGAATCACCATTTTTTTCTTGTTCTAGTGAGTTTAAAGTTGTACTTTAGAATTAAAATCTCGCGTTCACACTATAAAATTTCAACAAATTCAACTAAAATTTATTGGAGAATATTCTAAATAATAGTAAGTAACTTCATGTAAATTAGTATAAGTAGAACAAACATAATAAAGTTGCAGACTTTTGCGAGTTACTGCGGACATACCCGCTTGTCCGGTGGACATTGCGGATGAATTATTGTTAAGCCGCGAATAAAATATCGTGAATCCGCAAGAGCCACTAATATAATTAGCGAGACGGGTATGCGGGTTTAGTAATAATACCTGCCTCACTTGCAACTCGAAGATGCGGGCAGTCTGCAAGCACTGGCGGAGATCGACGGACGATCCGAACCAGCTGGAGCCGCGGTTCTTTCCCCGGAACTGGCTTCTGATCTCCAGAGAACCTCTCCGTGGCGACGGCAAGCTGGAGCGCTTCGTGAACGTGCGCACCGGCGCCACGCTCAAGATCCGGCTCCCAGATGCCCACCAGTACTACCATCACGGCAACGCAGAAAGGCTCCTTGTTCTCGAGCACGTCATCGCAGATGCTGTATGTCTCCTGAACCCCCTGACCCTGGCATTCACAGAACTTCCCGGCTTGACCGCTGTGCACAAACTGGCACCCTTCATTGTGCCGGCGCATCGGAGCGGGATGTTCAGCTACCACAAGGACATCATCAAGGCGGCTGGCATCGTCGTGGACGTCAACAATCAGGTACTGGCGCTCCGCCGGCCCGTGGTGGTGCTCAGCCTGACGGTGGGGTATTTCACGGCCTTGATCTGCGCTGAGCCCGGGGACTCCGTCTGGAGGGCAGTGGATATTAGCTGCGCAGGTGACGCCACGGGCAGGCCGTCGGTCATCCAAGGAGGTCTTGCTGTGCAAGGCCATTTCTACATCCCGACACGCACCGGTGATATGCTCACAGTGGCGATCGAGCCATCACCACTTCTTAGTTTCGTTGCAATGATGCCCAACGACTTGGTGGGCAATAGCGTTATCGAGAACTCATTCCTAGTTCCATCCCTCGACGATATGGACTGTGGAATGCTCATCGTGCGCACGCGACGACCCAATGGCAGGCTAGGCACCAACAAGTTTGAGGTAGATCTCCTCAATGGAAAGATTTCCATACAGAAACCGAGCGGCGTCATCGTATTCCTGCCATCGGTCACGCTCCGCTCTTCCATGTTTTCCTCCGTAGTGAGGAATAAAGTCTACATCAACAGCATGAAGAAGCTAATGCAAGGCAGTTACATTTGATTCGCCAATGCAAGGCGTGTAATAAGTTTAGATTAATTGTGACTACAGTTTTCAGAACATGTATGACATTTTTTTTTCTAGTTTACTGCAAAATGAAGATACAATTATCTGCGTTTGTATGTGACTCAGTTGAATGCTGTAGCATCTCTGTGGATATGGTTGTTTCAATTCATGTGTGACTCAGTTGAATGCTGTAGCAGAATTTTCATTTTTGACCAAATAATTACTTCTTGTTGACTCTTAACGTAGCTGCTTTTATTTCTGAACCATTGGTCATATCTGCTCTTTGTGAAGGACACAAAATATGGTGAGTAGCAGTTAAGAAAAATTGTATGTTTTATTGGAAGAAGAAAACGAGTAAGCAAGAAGTAGACTCATCAGCCCTGGATAGGTTCTTGCATTTGAACCGTAGCACTGGGATTTTTCATATTCATATGAACTTCTTTCTCCTTTAACTAATTGTGTTTCGTGATTTAAACTTCAAGAAGATTTAAACTTATAGAACTGTAGGCCTGCTGTCATTGCTCCTGTCACAATTAGTACTGATAGTGGTGGTTTAGAAATAAATTACTCCCTCCATCCCATAATAAGTGACTTTCTAGAGTTGTAGACATTAAAGTTTAACCATTCATCTTATTAAAAAAATTGGAAAAATATTATTTATTTTATTGTGAATTTTTTTTTATTAAAAATGCTTAAGCATGACTTGTTCGCTTTTATAGTTTTGTCATTTTTTTGAATAAGATAAATGGTCAAACAATGATTTCTAAAAAAGGAAAAAATGTTACTTATATATTTTGGGACGGAGGGAGTAATATTTCTAAAAGGTTTCGAAAAGTGCAGGAAGATGAACTTGAAGACAACACCATTGAACTTAACCCATTCAGTTTCGGTCCAGTAAATGATGATGCTCCTAGTTATCATTTTAGTCTTCCTTTTCCGGTGCCTACAAAAAATGTAGTGGACGAATTCTAGGTGTTGTTTTCATAGAGCGTCATAGATGTGCACATTCTATTAACTTCGTCACAGATCGTCTCGTACTACTAAGGTGAGAAAATCGTCACAGATAGTCTGTTTTATTTCTTCATCTATACAAGCACCATCTAAACTCTGTCTTTACCAAGATTCCATCAATTGGAATATTTCTGGTTGACAGGTTGATTCCTAAACAATTCATTCTTTTTTGTCCTATTTCTGTTCTTCTTGTATCTATCTTCTGTTCTATATGAGCACGCACTTCAAGAAATTGCATGGTACGTTGTTTCAATGCAGTTTCAAGAAGTAATTTTCTTATGGAATATTCATACCTTTTTGGGATAAGTCTACTTTATTTGCTCGCACTCGCGCTTGCACTTGATCCTAAAAGTACTCTTCTTCATCTTCATAATATGCAGTTCCACGTTAATTTTCTGGTCTAGTGAATTATATTT